>JAJIYU010002397.1:0-30589 GCA_030144865.1 Tinospora cordifolia
AATATAAAATAATAATTAAAAAAAAAACAAAAAAAAAACACAAAAAAAATAAAAAAAAAAAAAAAAAAAAAAAAAAAAAAAAAAAAAAAAAAAAAAAAAAAAAAAAAAAAAAAAAAAAAAAAAAAAAAAAAAAAAAAAAACATCTTTCTTTAGTTCAAACTTAAAAAAAAAAATCTTTTGTTTTGAAAGTGTCTTTGTATAAAAAATGATGTCAATGTGGACAATTAAAAAAATAAAAAATTTCTAGCAACGGTCTACAAGGACAATTCATATTTAGAGTTGGATATAATAGACATAACTTTTAAAAGTTTGAGGTAGTGTGATACTTCATTTAGGATCACTAAATGCCCATAACTAATGCCCTCATGACTACCCTTAGTAGAACAAGGTGATAGGATAGGGGTACCATAAATGCTCTAAAGCCTTAGGGCATCTCCAATGGCACCCAGACAATGAGCGCGCTAGCTCATTGTCTCGGCACCATATAATAAAAAATAAAAAATAAAAAATAAAAAATAAAAAAAATAGACATTGAACGCTCGGAATAGTCCGAATATACAGGGGTAAGTAACGCTGAGGTATCAACCCCCCCCCTCCCTCCTCTTTAGAGACCCCCTTAGGATTTCAACAACAATTTGAACCATGTCCACGTGGACAGAGATCAATAAAAATTTGAACCATGTCCACGTGGAAAGAGGGAGCATGACCAATCGCGCTTGAGGTGGAGAGTAGCCAATGGTTTATTTCGTCCGTGCCTTTCAGTGAATGAATGGACCGGGCTCTCTGAGCCGCCCTTAGGATTCCAACAACAATTTGAACCATGTCCACGTGGACAGAGATCAATAAAAATTTGAACCATGTCCAGGTGGAAAGAGCGAGCATGACCAATTGCGCTTGAGGCGGAGAGTAGCCAATGGTTTATTTCATCCGTGTCTTTCAGTGAATGAATGGACCGCGCTCTCTGAGCTGTACTGGACTGGTCGGACAGCTACAATCCGATGCAGGTTGGTATCTAGTTGCTTTCATTGAACAGCAGTCGTGTCGACCTTTAAAAAAGCGGAGAAACACAAAAGTTCGTAGTTTTCCAAAGCAATTGAATCTTCTAGGTCGGTGAAGATGCTCCGGACCACCTTCCTTTGTCCAGAAAACTTATAAATTGAGCCCTTGTTGGACAAGTGAAGAATTGCAGAGGCGTACACATTCGCTCGGTCTAGTGTTCAAGTGTTCTATATCCAATTTTAAGGAAGAAAGCTACCATGTCTCTAACCCTCACAAATTTCTCCTCAGGAAGCCCAAATAATGGGAGGACTTTGGGGAGGTCAAGTTCACTTAATGCTGTCCTCTTACCTATTTACTTCTTCTTCACAAACGCTATTTTCTCCCATCGTCATAATCAGGGGGATAGGGGAGCTAAGGAGGTGTGAGCTATGTGTGATTTGTGGCTTCTCTCTTTTAACTCCTTTTCTTCTAATCATGAATCTAACCAAGTTCTAACCCCCCTGTTTTCCGCTTGAATTTTAAATTGTGCTTTGTAGGTTAGTAGGGATGTTGAGAGTGGAGGAGAGGCATTACAGTTGCAAGAAGCTGCTGATGATGCATTTGTAGTTCCGGCACCTCCAATTGTTGTTGTTGTTGTTGGTGGTGGCAGCACACAAGTTGCTGAGACTACTATCACGCAAAATCAAACCTTTGTCTCTGAGGTAATCCACTCCATTGAATTCATTTGTATATATATATTTGCTGCTTTTGGCCAATCTTAATTGCTCTTGCTCCCGTACTAAATCTTTGAGAAAGTATTGTTAAGTAAGAAATTTAGTTGTTAATGCCATCGATACAGGTGGAACCGGGGAGAGGTCCAGCAAGTTATGTAAGTGAACAAGCGCATGCTATTCTCTCAGTTCCTCAATTTATTGGCCAACAGGTTGTTGGGATTTGGATCGTTCCTACTCTGGTTGGTATAATCAGTAGTCTCATTCAATTGGCTGTGGGGAGTCAGAGGGCTAATGAAGGCCAAGCACTTCTGCTCTACTTTTGCTACGGAATATCGCTGGGAACTGCTATTCTAGGTATAGTTTTATTCATTCTCTCCAATATGAATTGGAACAACCCAAGAAGGGACCTTATTATTAGGTCAATTGTTGTAATGTCCCTTGGTTCTACCTTCGTGGACATGTGTACTTATCACATTTGTTTTTATTGTTGTGCAATCAAAGGCACATGAGTGAAGCTTTATAAATATAGATGTAAAAAGGGAGACGTATTTAGTTTTATTTCTTTTATTTTGGGTTGGGTCTTTATCCAGTGGTTAAAATAGGTTCTTGTTGTAGAGATGCTAGTTCTCTGAGTTGGGGAGAAATTAAAATAGCTACATAGGTTTTTCTCTTATGGTTTCAACAGATGTAAGGTATGGATGTACTCTTAAGGGCTTGTTTTTGGAACTAGTAGCCAAAAACTTCTCTCTTATATATGTTCTTTAGTTTTCTTCATACAATTGGTCCAATTGAACCATGGATGTAGCCTTGAAATGCTGGGACTTGACTTATACTTGTGTGTGTGTGTGTGTGTACCCATAGCTACAGAAGCACATCTGGTTACTTATTTCATGCATTCAGCTCAACCTGGACAGTTTTATCCAAACACATGTAAGATAAACAAAATACCTACACTTTCATTGTTCATAGCCACCATATATGCAACTGCTCCGATTCCCATATGCAGCTCATTTTAAGTGTATAGCCATAATGATATGATGACACTAACAACAATCATGCCTAAAAATTTACACACAACCAAAGCAATCTCGGTAGATGTGTCGTCTTGGTTATGTTACAAATCCCCAACTATTGAACTGGTTGACATCCACAATGTTAAAATTCCATTGTGGCTTACGCCTTGATGTGGTTTTTAAAAAATCCATTGAGGCTTGAACCTTGAGGGTCACTTCGCCTTGAGGCTTTTGAAAGCCGCCTCAAGGCTTAAGCCTCTTATGATAGATTCTTGAAACTTACTCGATTACATGAGGTTGGCTTGAGACTTAGTCAATTGCGTGAAGCTTAAGCCTTCAAACTTACAAGTTTAAGGCCATTTGAGGCTTAACCATAAAGCTTGACCTAATCACTATTTTTTTCTATTTTACATTATCCTGTTCTTTTGTAAAAATGCTTCAACTAATACTAAAATAGACATACTTATTTCTTTTTTAAAGTTCTAATCTTAATTTTTTGGGAGTAATCCAAGTTCTATAATTGCTCATGTAAACACCAACACATATTACCTATATACACTTTTCGTTCCAAAACATGTCAATTGATTTATAAATAAGCTAGCTCTTTTTTCTTTCTAAAATTTATAATATCAAGTATTAAGAGAGCTTTTCAGTTTCAGAGCTCAAAGCCTAATTTCTCATAAACTATGTATATATTACCAAGTGAATCACAAGGTACATCATAAGAAGAAAGTTTATTTTATTTATTATTTATTATTTTTGGAAGGCGATGTAAGCATATATATTCATTAATATGGAAGTTGCATGCAACATAGGAAGGGATGAGCTATCCCATCAAAACAAAACAAAACCAGAAAACCTTGAGACAAAAAGAATATCCCTTAGACTGAATACCTACTATATCCTATACAAAACGGAACTCCAATTCCTAGCCCAGTCTACCCACATATCTTCTTTTGACAATTCTGAAGCTGCCACCCATGTAGCAAATAGAGATATTGCCCTCCCCGTGTCCTAGTGCTTGATTTTTCCATCCCTTTGAACAATCTGTTATTTTTTCCTCCCATAATTTGTACCATTTTGAAAAAGTATGCATTTCATTTATTGCTTTATTGGGAATTCCTCAGGTCTTTTGGAGTCTCAAACATATTTCTTGCATTTCGAACTTTTAGCTGAGCAGAACTTTTCTCCCATCTTCCCCGGATTTCCTTCCCTTTTCAACAACTGTCAAAAATATGTGAGGTGTCCTCACCTGCTTCCCAGCATAAATAACACCATGAGGGTTGTGTTTTGTCATATTTGGATGTCTTCTTTGAACATTATCAATCGTGCTAAGTTTCTCTATTTAATCAACGACCCTAGCATTTTGACCTTCATTAGGACTTTTGCTTTCCGTATGAATTTAGATGATTGTAACCTAGGTGCATTTTGCTATTATAGAAGTAATGAGAAATATGATTTGATAGTTAATCCTCCTGAGGAATAATCACCAGTCCATATCCACCTATCTTCTTGGCCTTGGATACTTATCTGTTCAAGCATTTGTAATAGGATTTCCACCTCTTTAGTTTTAGTCTTTGTTAAATTCCTTGAAAGGTGAAGGTTCCTTTATCTGTGTATTTGAACTCACTAATGGGGGCCCTTTGCATCTGATATATTCTGAATGGTCTTGGAAATTGCTCCTACAACATTGTATTCCTGGACCATTTATTCTCTCAAAAGGTTGATGTTTCTCCCATTACCAACCCTCCATCTCACCTGTTGCATGAAAGTTTAATAGTTTTAAAAAGTTACTTGTGACTACAAAAACTAGGAAGTGGTAATATTTAATATTGTTTTCTTTCATTTTTTAGTATATATTTTTGACAAGTTTTGAATGTATAACATTTGAAAAATCTTTGCTTACGCTGCATACGTCTTGAGGTCTATCTCTTGCCTCATGAAGAGAATTTGCCTCAGTTACAGCTCACAAGCTTTAAAACCTGTTGGCATCTTTTCCTCTTTCAGCTCAATACTTCTGCATGTCAAATCAAACATATGAAAATCAACTATATTTATATATTTTGACTCAATAGGACATCCAAACCTCTAGATTTCAAACATTTGCAGCCCATCACAACTTAAATTCTAATAAAAAAGTGATTTGAACACCACTTTCTATTCATCTTACGCTCAACTATTGCAATCAACTTAAATAACATAAGAAAACTACTTGCCTTAGCTTCGATATGAAAACCCTATCTTCATCACCTCATTCTACCAACAATCTTGTCAAATGAGTTTAAACCACTGATATTGCCATACCATCCATTTTTTTTCTAAGAAAAATGAATTTCCGCAAAGTAATAAACTATATTGATCAATTTAGTTTATTTTATTGCATTGTAGTATAGGGATAAGTCAAATAATTCTGCTTTGCTAAGAGAATAATTCCTCTCATTTGTATTAGGGAAAATAGGGCTTAATGCAAATCATAAATTTTTGTTGTGTTATTCTCTTGAAGGTATGTCTTTCAATGGATTACAGTTTACAAATTCTCTTTTTTATGGTCAAATCAGACATTGACGACATCAATACAACATCGTCATTACCATCAAGTTAGTAGTTAGCCAATCTTCCAAAGAGAGTAACACATGCACAACTACGTTATGTTTGTCAAATCTACTTGCTTTTGAGAACTAACACCAGCTTTTGTGTCAGCTTCTTTTTGCTTACTCTATTCTGCTCATCTCCTTTAATTCATCTTCAGATGAAACCCCATGTTGTTACCTGATTCACCTATGCTTTGCAGGGAAGCTGGGATGTTTGCTGAAAAAATGAAATAAAGTAAAGTAAAATTATGAAAAAAGTAGCTAGCGTTCTCTGCCTAAGGCACAGAGGGTCAAAACGTTACTCCACATAGAGAAGAAGCATCACTGTTCACATGCAGAGGCAATACATGCAGAGGTGACCCCCTAGTGAGCCATCACTGTTCACAGTTCACACCCAGGTACTGTATCATTAGTAAAAGAGGAAAAGCAAAATTTGTGCATATTAAGTTACCTGCCAAACACATCTCCATCTGCATCTATATAAATAGTAGCAAAACTATTATGATAGAGGCTGCCACTTACTTGTTTTGCTACTCCCCTTTCAAAACCAGTGTCTTCTCTTCTTTTCTGTTCCTGCTTCTGTTGGAGGCCTTATTAAAGCTACTTATTATGTCTTTAAACGCCATTGAGAGTCACTCCTTTTATCTCCCTGTTTTGATAATTGTAATTGTTCTTTAATCGCTTTTATTGTCCTTGTTTTCTTTTATATGTAAAATAATGAATTGTAGAACACCCTATAGAGGAAAACCCTGAAGGAAACAATGGGAGGCTTTTGCTGGAGAGTACTTAGCTGAGCTTTATTATTCATCTTTATGTTGTAGCCTTTTTCTACAGGCTCAGCACAATTGTTAGTCATAGAGATCCATTTGTTGGTGTTGGCTCATAATCTGCAGGGACTGTCAAGGGAAATCAAACTGTTTTGACACAGGTAACCCTTACGATCAAATTTAACTGCTTTTCTTTTTATGGTATTTTTATTAATTAGTGAAATAAATAGCCGTAGTTAGGGTGATTTTTAACATTTATAACAATGCTGTAGAACATGGGTGTGTATGGAAAATAAGGTTATCTGTGGCGAGCATGGGCTTGTATGGGCTAAACTTTAGGATTTATGAGTGCTGTAGTTTTTTATTTTAAAGAGAAGGGATCAATGAGAAAAGTGTGTGGAAAATTGTTGAGTAAATTATCTTTCTTTTTCATAATTTTCAGTTTTAGAAAAAAGGGTTCGTATCACACAGTCTCTGTGTTGTAAATATTAATTGAACAAGTATTATTAAAACTGATGATAGAGTAGAATCTCATGAGTGTTACATGCTTTTGTTGCCTTCATTATAATTAGGCCACATTTCTTTGGTTAATTATATCATTGATGATACACTACACAGGCAGCATCAGAAAGACGTTTAGCAGCAAATGAACAACATAGTGCTTCCCCAAACCTTAACATCAAACCACTGGTACGCAGGTTGTTGGAATGGTGTGATAAGTGGTCTTGTTGCATTGGTTGAGGGGATTTGAAAGCCTGATTTAAAGCAAAAGCGTCTGCTCTACGTTTGTACAGGAATGTTGGCACAACTGTTTTTCTTGCTACAGTTTTAATAATTCTCTTTGCAGAATTTGCAGTCAAAAAGTTTTTCTTCTTGTAAGTATATGTCCTTTTCTTTAGTTCTTTTGATACAAGAGGTCCACAGGTCCATTGGTTTAGTTAACATGAAATTAATGTTGGAACCTAAATTATCTTATCTAGATTTTTTAAAAAAATTAGGAAGTGGTGTGTGTGTGTGTGTGTGTGTTCATATCTGCACAATCACATTTGGATGCTATTGAGGAATCAATTTTACTTGTCTTATACAGATATGACTGTCTTCAAATTGTCTAGATCAGAGTTTGTCAAAAAACAATGTTGACCATTTGGATACCTCTTTTGTTATTTTCTTGTCAATGAATAGATGAGTGGAGAATGCAAACATCGTATCCAATGTAGTAAGTCATCAGGTTGCTTTCATTAATACATGTCATTGTTCGTATCTTTCCCAAGAAAAAAAAAAGTCAGGAAAAAGTCAGTTCTTTTCAAGATAAATTCATCAGTTTGAACCACTTTGATTCAAGGGAAGCAAAAGACAGCAATTGCAGACTTGCAGCTAGATCAAGGATTGAAGCTCTAAAGCAGCTTCCTTTGTTAAGAAAACTTATAATTGAAAACACTTGTTTGAGTCCCAACAGACTTTATATGGAGCATAAAAGCCCCTAGGAAAGCCCGGATCTTAGTTTGGCTAGTGAGCTTAAACAAGCACAAGATCCTAGATAACATTCAAAAACGACACCCCAACCATTATATAAATCCTTCCATTTGTATTCTTTGCAGGAATATTGGGAAATCAGGTCAGCACATTTTCAGGGAATGCAAGCTAACGCAGAAATTGTGGCATCAGTGGAACCAGCAACACCGAATTCTTGTCCCTCCCAGCAGATTCTCTTTTTCACATTCTTGAAAGGGTCGCTTCAGCAAATCTTCATCAGTTTTGAAAAGTGACATTGGCAGCTAATTGGTATAGTGTGTGGGAAGAAAGAAATGCCTACATCTTTTTGGACAAAAGCAATTCAGACCGGCTTATATCGGAGAGATCCAGTATTCTTTTTATTACATGGATCTTAGTTTTTAAATTTGAAAAAACCTACAAATTTGGAGATTGGCTTTATAACGGGGATAATATATAACAATCTTTGTAATTCCTTCTGCCGGATATCTCATCTGGTTTTGTAATTATCTGTATTATCAATGAAGTCTCTGTTTCAAAAAAAAAAAAAAAAAAAAGACTCTTAGCTGGTGAAGTGAAGATTTGCAGAGGCAGAGGTATATAAATTCACCCGATTTTGCGTTTCCAGGGTTTATTTCAATTTTAAAGCAATAAGGGTAGAGCCTAGCCTTAAACAAACAAAGAAAGCACGCAAGTAATACTACTTTGTCTTTAACCCAGACAAAGTTTAGGGTAAATATGACCTTTCAATGAATTAGAATTTGTAAATTCCATTTTTAAATGTCAAATTGATTATTGACAGCATCTCTTGGTTCAACACTATTCCACAACAATGTCAATTATGTTATCATCATAAGGTTCATAGTTACCCAGTTTTTTTAAGAGAGTAACTCAGGATTAATGCGCTATCTCATTTTTACTTGAACCATCTTTGGCCTAAGTTAAGGGAGGCTGATGAAGCCTTTCTTACTAATTATTCTGCTCATCTACCTAAATTCTTCTTCAAATGAACCCCAAGTCATTGCCTGATTGTCCTAAGCATTGCAGGGTAGTGCAATGGCTGAGAAGGGGTAGCAGTGCGATTGCAAGTTGCTGAACCTGGTAGATCTTAAGATTGATTTTGTGTTTATTTCTCCTGGCATTCTCGTTCAATCTTTGGTGGTATCGTATTTTTCAACGATCTGCGTTCACAGTGGAGAGCTGGAGTTGTAGAGGAATCTTGTTTTTCAATTTAATTTTAGTCACTGCCAACAACAGTGTTCTTTTCTTCAAGTTTTCCATCAAGTATGGAGAGCCCCATTAATGCTTTTATGTTTTTAACTCTTAGAGACATTTCCTCTCCCACAACAATACAGGTACATGCAACAGTCACTTTCTTCTTTTTATCTACTTGCATTGCCCTCTGTAATTAGAGGGGAAGGGGGAGGGGGAGGGGGAGGGGGAGAGAGGGAGGGAGGGAGAGGGAAAGATAGAGGTGGAGAGGGGGACTGAGAGGGAGGGAGGGGGAGATGGAGAGGGGGAGGGAGAGTGCATCTTGTCATAAGATTTCCCATATTTGCAGAGTGCATCTTGCCATAATGTTATGGATCATATGACAAACAAGTAGGCATTGAGAACTGGTGGCTTCTGTAGTGGCCATAGAAAAGGAAGGCAAGCATAAGTCCTGAAAGCTGGTAGCAACTTGAGGTGGAGGAGAAACCCTCACAATTAGGACTCACCGTGCCCTGGTCAAGGACCAGACTCTCACAATAAGAGTTACAAGACCATGTTGAACTAATAACAATTGTTGCCTCACTTTTTGTTTTCAGGGGGACTTGAAACCCTCTCCCCTTATCAAAGGGGGCATAGTGCAAAGAACAGTAATGCAAGCACTAGTTACCTCAGGATCAAACCGTAGATCCTAAACCCTTGACTTTTGATCTTGAATGAAAATTTTAACACAGAAGATCAAACTGTGATAAGAGGTAGATTGCAGGGTAGATGTACCTTTGACTTAGATAATTGTAATCTGATTTTCTTCAAGTTTCATCTATTTCAATCCTCACTCTTAATCAGCTCTACATATTCTCAATATTCTAATTCTGACTTTTCATTCCATATTTATTTGATTTCATCAATGGAAATCAGTCTCAGCTTTGGAGCTTTGAAGATAGTGCGACCAGCCAGATCAGAGTCGAGGAGAGTGAGAGATGCAACCTAAGCCCTTCCCTTGGTTAGTTGTGCTCAATTTTCTTTTATCTCTTCCCTTTCAGTTCATCTTAGAGTATCTTCTTTTATCATTTGGTGTATGCATATCTTGCATTGACATTCTATAACTAAGATCGTATCTTCAGGGTAATAATCAGTCACCTTGAGCATTAAAATTGCATCAAGAAGTAACAGCCAAGATTCTTCAGTGTTTGAGTGAACACATTATAGATGAAAGTGAATTGGCAAAAAGTTGACTCGGAAATAGAAGTTTAAATGCTAGAATAATAAAATATAACAAAGGATAAGTTAACACTAGATTTGAGATGTATCGGCAATGAATTCTAAACTATGTTAGTTAGAATTGCGATTCAGATTGCAAATCATGCAAATTGTGAATTGCTTCCCCCCACAACAATTCAGATCCCAAGTTAGAAATGAGATTTCAGTGAATCACCCATGAGATTTCCATGATTCACAAGTGAATCATACTATTCATCGATTTGTCGGTGTTCAGGGGATTTCTTAGCTCCTCCTATAGTTTGTGCTCCACAACAAATAGAAACCCTTTTAACCATTTAAAAATAAATTAATTAAAACTTTACCATTTAAAAAGGTACTTACATATAAAGAAAAAAACACAAAAAAAATTGCAAGTGAGAAACAAAGGTAAAGAGCTAGCAATTAGAAAAAACCTGGCCCATGATTAAAAAGAAAAATGCAGCTACTACTTGATCATATTATATTGCAAAATGTTGATATTGTGGAATAATTAGATATTTTATGTTTTATTGATTTTGTTTTGCTTTGAACTTTTAAGTTGTGCTAGTGCAATAAGCAGCTGAACTTTGATGTTTGAAACAGTATGTGTTTCTTTGTTTTCTATTTCTTTTGAGCATCTTCATCCACTTATTTGTGTCATTTGTGAAGCTGCTGAACATAAATCGTGTGAGCTCTTCAATCATGTTTTGTAATGTTCTATCATATTTCTTATGCCACCTCTTTGACTTCAGAATCTTTGATAATTTATTCTTATGCCACTTTTTTAACTTCAAAATCTTTGATAAATTATCACCTTAAGAAGACCTGTATGTTAAAAATCGAAATTCAGTGATTAGATTTAGTAGAATAAATCATAAATTAAAAACAAGATCTTGAACTTCATAATGAGAATCAAATAGAACATTTAAGAATACAAATAAACGTATCTAGAAACTAAGATTTGTATGTATGTGATTCACAGTGGTACTCCGAATCTTTCGACAATTTCGATTTAATTTGTTAGGGACCCAGCAATTGACTTAAGATTCATGATTTTGACTGCCATGCTCTAAACAATCAATACTTTAGGAGCCCATTAAGACCATAGGAATCTAGCATGAAGACGGATTGAAATTTAGATGTCAACTCTATAAGCTCTAACCAAACAAGAACAAGAGGAATTGATTGATTTTGGTGCATTCAAATTCTATGAATATACCTTTGACAAGATTCACCAAGCAGTTGGTGGTTGATTTAGCTCCAATTAGACCAGTTAGAAATACAATAAAATATAATTTGATTTTTTTTTTCTTGAATGATTGGATTAGGGATTGGGGAAGTTGTATGATTTAGTGTTTTGATGTGTCCTCTTGTTTGATTGAGATTTTGTTCTTGTTTAAATTTTGTTTGTTTCTTTTTGCACCTCTGGTCTCTCTCTCTCTCTCTCTCTTTCTCTCTGCAGAAGATAATCTTGATGAAATTTTTTTGTTTACATATAATTAATTCTAAATTTTTATAGCTAGATCATTGATGTTTTGCTTGTAATTGGATTCTGTGCTATTATTGGGTTAATCCAAATCTTTGAAGATGAACTTTAAATGCATATAGATAATATATTTATGTAGTGATAGTCTTCATGCTCACCAAGTCTAAAATCTCTGGGGAAAATAATCTGATTTTTCTGTTCTTTTCCACACTGAGTTCTTTTTGTGAAAAAGGTGGATTCGCATAGGATCCTCATTTTTAAAAATTTTTGCTTCAATTCACATCTCCAATAGTATGTTTCTATTTTTCTTGCTGAAAGTGCAGTTAATGAAGTTAAAGCCAAAACTCACTTATGCACTGCAGAAAATTAAAGATGCGTGGAACTAATACAAGCTCAAGACTGTCTTAAAAAGGAGATCATCGTGAAACTCTTAAATGGACTTAATGTAGAATGCCCAGCTATTACTCTTTAAATCGATGTATTTCATGTTCTTTTTCTAATCTGGAAGTTTACTGCTATGGAAAACAATAAGGAGGTGTTCTTCAACTTTTTTGGGTCGTAGGCATCTAGCATTTGAAATCCTTTTCTCTTGCACAACTCACTAAGAATATCTAGATTTCTTGACATAGGCAACCAGAGCACTTATTTTAATCTAAAAAATGATATGGATTGTTACCAGTATAGACGAACCCCATGGCGCCTTCTGCTTCACATCTCAATTAGTGTAAGGTCCAAATCTTGTGGACCTTAGAAACATGACATGAATAGAATAGTGTTGGATATGTGACACACTCAAATTATAACTAGCACTTAGGTTTTGTAAATGCAGAAATATATTTGATGTTACTAGTGATTGTAGAGATTGCTAACTTTTCGTTTCCTTTTTTTGTTTTTTTTTTTAAATCATTATAGGTGGACATGCGTTTCTTGCTTATGGTGGGATGTGGATGGAGTAATAAGCTTCATCAAGCAATCCAACGAGGGATGGACATGGGACAAATGTTCTTGAGATTTAGGTTTGATAGAGAAGAATAATGTTGGCTAAATAGCTAGGTATATATGATGAAGTTCATGTACATCTTGTCAACAAAAATTCAGGTTTGATTCAGAATTCTTTAAAAAAGAAAGAAAATCAGAAATTTGTATGAACCAGAAGGAAAAATAGAAAAAGAAGAGCAAAACATATTAGATGGCTCTGATTTTTTTTTTTGGCTGTTTTAGTAGTTAACTTTTTTTTTTTTTCACTTGATCCTGAAAATCCCTAGCAATTGAATTACACGTTCTTTCACTGAAGGAAGGGGAAGTACTATTTGATCTGGGTTCTGTACCATTCCCATAGTACTTTGTTGCATATGTAGAAGGGAAAAATACACTTAGATAATATACATATTGACAAATATACAAAAATATATTGGAATGTGCAAGAATATATCAAAAAATATTCACATGCCTGTTATATTTCTATGCAACATTTAGATAATGTATAAAAATATACAGAAATATATTTTTCTGTTGCCACCAGCAACGACACCACCCAAGCCTGCTGCAATGATTGTCCCACCACCACCATCTATTCCATCTTTGAAGAAGTAACTAACAATAACCCTAAAATTTTGATAAATCCTACAAACAGAATCCAATTTAGAAAATTCTTCAATAAGTTAATGATGTTAAAAAAATAGAAATTAGTTATAAAAAAGAAACCGTCTTCACGTGGTGTTTGAAAATTTTGGTATAACTGTAAATAAAATTAGAAAATTGACAAAAAATGAAAATGTCAAAAAAGTCAAAAATATTTTTAATAATATTTTTTTTAAAACTGACATTCTATGTAATTTCCTTTATGCAGAACTCATACATATTGAGAAGCTCTTGTGGGCTGGCATTTCGGGCTATAAATGAAACACATCAGTTCTAAATGTGTACCCATTATTCCTCTCACACTAACTTTTGAGGCTATTTTGTTATGGGAAATCATCTAACTATATATAAGAATTCGGACAATGTTAATTTAACTATCGCGGCTGCATTTTGTATACAATTTTAGTATTTACAGTCATTGGATCATTTATTACATTCATCTGAAATAGTAGTATTTATATATTTAATGAATAGGAGTGTTACAATTACATAAAAAAAAATAAAAGTAATTATAACAGTTAAATTAGTATTTCTTTTTTAAAGAATTTATGCTAAGTTGATGCGGATTATGAAGTGTGTACTTAATTTTTTAATAATTATAAGTGCTGAAGTTAAACAAAAAAAAAAAAAAAAAAGTTATGATAACAGTCAGTTTAGTATTATGCTACTAGCTAGCATACATGAAAAGGTTCATATCATTGAAGCGTTATTTCTTTTCGTTGTTCACCAGGACCATCAAACTGAATCAATCCATTCAGTTGGGTTCAATTTTAATTAATTTGTTCTATTTTCAATTTTAGTTTTTGGGAAATTGATTGGTTTAGTTTAGTTTCGTATTTGTGCTACAAAATTGATATAAATCAAAGCCAATCGAACATAGGGATTTGAAATCAACATAAATATAGTGAATTTGGGTTTGTAATTATAATAAAATAACATGGATACAGTAATTGTGATTTTTGTAATGGTTTATTTGATTTTTACTATAGAATCATATAATAATGATTTTTTTAAATTTTTTATTTATATGTTAATATAGACTTTATATTTATTAATTATGTCTGGATAAACATTATTTAAAGGAATCATATTTGAATTGTAATTATAGTATACTAACATGAATATAATACAAAGTATTACAACAGTTTATAAATTCATTAAAGAAAAAAAAAAAGTAAAAATCAAGAAAGAAAAAGCCTAATATACAAAGCATATCCAAAATAGAGCCAACCGAAAAATTCAAAGTAAAATTAGCTAGGTCTGTAGAGAGGCTAAACATATCTAATGATTGGCTATTAGAATTAGCCAAACACTCTTGAGAACAGCACTGAAAAGCCCCTACAACTTTTCTATACTTAGACACAATCATATTCTCCTTTTCTGAATTTTGATGAAATGATGATAGGACGGATGAAATGAGAGTTACTGGTTACAACTTTTAAACATCAACATCATTCAGAGGCTGTAGCTTCACACCCTAAAAATGCAATGCCCCATGGGCAAAAGATATGAAGGAAACATTTCATGACGGGAAATTATTATTTAAAATAGTGTACAAAAAATATTTTCATAAAAAGATTGTCTTTTCTTACTCCCTAGCTAAACTTATGAAATTCTGATGAAAAATATATGGGTCTGAAAAAAAAAAAAAATTCTTCCAATTTTTGTTAACTAAATATGAGAAATTGAGATTTTCTCAAATTAATTATAAGTTTCTCCCTAAATTGTACAAAACGCAATACCCTGAAGGCACTGAAAAGAGTTTGCTAAGGCGAACGAAGCTAAATGATGTAAATGGGAGTGCCGGCGGTGTTGGTGTCAACGGTGGCAATTAACATCCCAACTGAAATTGAATTACTTAGGTATGTATGTTCACGTATGCACGTGGAGATAAGGTAGCTGAAAATGTGGATATACATTAAAAAAAAAAAGAAAAAGTGGATCAGCTAGGTAGAGCCGACACAATCAACGCTCATGTTTGACATTCTAACAAAACAAAGACTACATGCTACGTCATCCCTACAAGTATCTTAATATAACATGTAAAGTATACATATAACTATGACACTTCTATGATAATATTGCACTATGATACTATCATCTCTTATCAGTATGACATCATCAATAATGATGTAAATACTTAAAGGGTGACAATTCGTATTATTGTATCGTAAACATATAACACTGTAAATGAGTATGATGTCATAATATGCAAATCTAAACACGGTACGCTAAATAAACAGATAACCCGAATACAACAACACATTTAACACGTTATTTAAACAAGTCATATTCCTGTCATATTTACCCTTATACGTTTAATTTATATATAACTTATTTAATTTATTATAATTAAATTTTAAAATTATTTTTTACAAAAAAAATTAATAAAAATATAAAACATAAATAGTTATTAAAAATAAAATAAATTAATTTTTTTTAAAAAATAATAAAAAATAAATTATATCATCAACATATTAATAAATTTGTTACTTTCATGGTCACATTTTTATAAATTGATTTTTATCTTTAATCGTGTTAAAAATATCATTTTCAAGTTTAACAGGTCAACTTGCTTATAATTTAAAATTTAATCGTATTTAGCTTGTTTAACTTGTCTAGACTTAAAGTTATTAATACTATATGTGGCATTAAGCTCCATGATGTATGTACCACTACGATACCATGATAAGCACCATGGCATCATCACCAGCGAGCTGGACCATTAGCATTAACTGGGTTATCAACTAATCAAGGCCTCACCAATTAATCAAATTGGGTAGACAGCTCAAGCTGTTCGCTTGACTATTGATGTGATTCGATCCATTCGTAATCAATCAATATCTCTTCTTCTTTCAAATATTTATTAATTAATCAAATATTTATTTTCTTTCAATATCACTACAAATGTTTGAATTAAGCAAGAAGAAAACTATCATTTTCTATTTAAATTATTTTCTTTGCTCATTCAAAAAATTAAAAAGATTACTTCAAATCAACAAAAACTTGAAAAGTAAAAGCTTCAATGATATATTTTTATTATGAATTTAATTTATCTAATTAATTTTTATTTTATTATTTGAATGGTGCATATTTTTCTGTTTTTGAAACAAAAAAAAAAAAAAAAAAAAAGAAGAAAGAAAGAAAGAAAGAAAGAAATAACATTATATAGGCTAAAAAAACAGAGGATGTGGGGTTGCTAGCTCTAATATATTATTTATATATAATACTATTTACTTTAAATTATATATAATGTCATTGACTCATAAAGTATGATCTATATATCATGTAATATCTTTTAAATCAAAAATCAAAAATTAAAATTTAATAAATAAATAATTTATATGATATTATTGATTAATTATACTTTATTTTTTATTTTTATAATATAAATAAATTTATAAGTTTTGATTGATAGTAGTAAATTTTATTCTGAGTAAAGTTAAACATTTGAAAGAAGTTTGCGTTATCCTATATTAGAATGCTTGTTATTTTAAATAGACTCTGTTTCTTCACCCTTTTTAAAAACTTATCTTACCAACTCATACAATAATATATTTTAATTAAAAAAAGATGAAAACATATGAGTTTGGAATTTGATATTTTTATTGGTTATTTTGATGATATTAACTTTAATTTGAAAATTACAACTATATGTGAATGTTTATTAAAAAAATTATATATAAAGCTTAAAAGCATATATGTATAATATTAAGAAAATAAGTAAATATATCTTATATTATTTGAAACAATATTGTATTATGTACATGCATATAACACATCGTTTAATTCAAGGTAACATAGAAATATATATATATATATATTATAAAATAGTACAGAATAAAATATGTGCTTATTTCTTTTTATTCTAATAATTATCTTATCAATGTTATAAAAAAATTAATATTCCTTATAAATACAAATATTGAATTGCTCAACTGTCTTTAATGCATGAGCAAGATAATGATTAATCTGATAATTAAAATTATTATTTTCTAATGTGAATGTTGTCTTTATTAATAATTATTGATATATACATGGATATAATCATCATAATAGACGAAAAAAATATGACAAGGGTAAAGGCAAGAATAATCTTATATATCATGGTAGTCATAGTTCGAAATGATTAAAATAATGCTACAAGGCATAAAAAGCTTGAAAATTGAATAAGATCATTTTTCTTAATTGAAAAATATAAAAAGCTCTGAGAAGAAATTATTTATCTAAATTAAAGAGGTATATCTATTGGTGCTTAAATTGTGATTTTGTGTATTTCTTTTTATTTAACATTTAGTTAACTTAGCCTGTTATGATTTTTTTTTTAATATATATTTTACTTAAGAAAACTATGTATCTGATTGTAATTTTCTTTATATATATATATATATATATATATATTGATTCATATAAATACAAAAAACTTTGTGAAACAAAATGTTTATGACTTGAAACTATATAAAAAAAATTAGACAAAATCTTAAATGAGAATTTTATTATGATTAATTACACCTAAGGTTACAAACCTAATGAGATACAAAAAAAAAAAATAAAAAATAAAAAATAAAAAAAATAAAAAAAATTACATTTAATACATTAAAATTGCAAAACTAGAGTTACTTAATTAAAAGAAATTTTGTGGCCTAAAGCTATGTTATGAGAATAATATTTTATACTTTAAATCTATTAAAAGCCAATATTATTATGACTACTAGCCATAAGTTTTATGAGCAAAATTTTCTAACAAAAAACTATTGAAAAAAACTTATTAACTTAAAAACTATGTACATGAGAATTTAATAAATTATAACTAGCTAGAAGCTATGAAAACATTTTAAAATATTAAAGTTATATTAGATTGACGATGCTCTATGTGAAAGTCAATTAAAATTTTCCTATAAGACCCACATAATTGTAGATTTATAAATTAGTTTAAAACTAATATAAGAGTTGGTCTAATGGCAATTGAGCATCTCAAATAATAATAATAATAATAATAATAATAATAATAATAATAATAATAATAATAATAATAATAATAATAATAATAATTCATCTTTTCAAATGAAAATATTTAATTACTAATTAATATTAACTTTGATACTAACATTTTATTTTATTATTTAAATATTTATATTATTTTATATCTTTATTTTACATTTATTTGTTGTCCAAATTAACTTTATGAATATTTCATAACAAATAATACTGAGCGATCATCACAATTTAAGTTTGCACATAAAATTATAATATTAAATTATCAAATGAACCTAAAGCTCATTTTGATTATATGATGAGCCATGTGATGTTTAAATATTAAAGTGTCAAAAAATAATATTTATATTGAAGAAAATATTATTTAGAATTGAATATGTTTTTGAAATATTACTAATGTGTTAAAGTGTTATTGTGACAAAAAAATGTTGAAAAGTCATATTTTTGATATATTTTCCATGATAGAAGTCATAATTAAGATTAGTTCAAGGATCATAGTTATAGTTATAATCGTTGAAAACATGACTAGGATTATTATTTTTATATACATATTACTCCTCTAAAGTAGAATAATCTTATTATTGCAACATAAAATTATAGATTATACTGTGTTTGCATTATGTATCAAATGAATGTCATTAATTAGATACATGCAATATCACCATGATTGATCAATATTTCAATAAAAAATATGTTAAAAATTGAAAAAATTATTAATGATGTATGACGACCCATATTTTAGACATCAGATTGATGGATCCGACACATGTACATCCTATGTATTTTCTGAGATTTTAATAAAAATATACGAAATTTTTCCAAATTTTTTTAATTTTGAATTATTTATTAAAAAAATTAGAATAATAAAAAAACACATGAAACTATAAGGAAAATGTGTTTTCTTAAGACAAATGATTTTTATGATTGATTATTAAATTTTTAGAGTGACAAATATAATTTTTGGGAGAAAAATATGATTTTAGAGAAATTATTTAATTTTTGGAGAAAATAATTGAATAATGATGAAATTATGTATAATTGAAGTATTTTGATGAAAAAAATGAATTAGTAATTTTTAATAATTTTAGAGAAAAAATGCAAATTTCGGTATATATGTATATAAGAAAAGAAATGCAAAACAAACCAGAATTTTGGTGCACGGGCCGAAAATTTGGCTCGGGCCAACGGGATGGGCCCGTGGCTTGTCCCGAGCCACCAAATGAGCGCAGGCTTTGGCCCGCGTGAACCAGCCCAGGCGCCCAGCAAGCTTTCCTCCCCTTTGGTTTTGTCCTCTTGTGCGAATTTTTGGCGAATTTCAGCCATTTTTGGACGATTTTTCCAGCAGTTTTCAGCATGAAACCATGGTTGCTCATGATATTTGAATCCATAATTTTGCCATCAAGCTCAACCTCAAATATAGCCAATGAATGTTACTAACTGGGCAACCAGCATGTAAGTTTGGAAGCTACCTAGATGTCACTCAATCTTGCCATGCAAGCACCCACCATGCAACAAAAGAGACCTCCTCTTGAGCACAAGTCTAGAAAATTCCAGCAGCTATAGCCCTTGTTCACAAGCTTGAATCTCCCTCGTTTCTCAACCAAATTCAGTGAATCATAACTTGTTTTAAAGCTTATACTACCATCTACGAAGTCCTACAAGCCATTTGCTGAATCCTGGAACAGTTTGGAGCTAAAATCCCCTAGAAGAGGTGTTGTTCACAAGGTTTAAACCCAGAAAGCCAGAAAAGTCTGTGTAAGGCCACCTTTGGAGCTTTGAATCCTTGATCATTTTCAGTCCATTTTGGAGGTAAGATTGTCCATCCTCTTCATTTTCATGTGTACTTTAACCTCCAATTGTTAGAGAATGAAAAATAGAGCTTTACACATGATTTTCGAACCATTAAAGTTGGTTATCTACCCACTGTTGCAGCTGTGTAACAGAAATAGTTGGAACAACTTTGGGAAGGCTCACACCTGAACCATTCCAGGTTCGCCCTAGGGTAAGACCTTTCATTTTACCTCTCATTATGTATATTCAAGTGTTCAAGTAGTAGAAATCGGATATTAGAACATTTAATACGTGTTATAAGTCACTGGTGTTGACTGTGTGGTTTCACTGTTGCGACAGTGCCAACATAAGCAGGTGTTGAACCAGATTTGAAGCTATATTTGGAGCACTTAAGGACACCCCTTGAGATTGAAACCAAAGGCGTTTAAAGCCTCACAGTAGAGGCTACAGAGAGGGATAAAAGTCTAACCTTGAGCCTATGTGAATATGATTTAGTACACTTGCAAAAGTGTCATGTTAGCTGGATGTTTAACACTTAGAAAAATTCTTGAGTTTTAGAATGCATGTGACCTGTTTAGTTAGATGTTTGAGCATGACTTTAGACCTATGTATGCTTGCTGTTTGGAAGAATCCTTGATAGGGAATTGTATAATGACCTACATACTTGCAATATGTGCAAGGAATGACCCTTAGATTAGAGGTTTGGTGAGGTAAATAAATACATGAAGGAATGATAGAAATGTGAATCCAGAAATCACTATAATTCAGCTGAAAATTCTGAAAGTGAATTTAATGACCAAACCTGAGTGAATTGGGCTGAAATTTGGTGGAGAGATCCCTAATTATGTCTAGAAGTTGCCTACCGAATTTCAGAGCATTCTGATATGGATAGGTAGGTCAAATTAGACAAACAGTCATGGTCTGTCACATGAGACCCGAAAACACACAAATCCTGATTTTTCAGTTAAAAACACTATCAAATGGAGTCCAAAAATTGTGATTTAAAATTTTGGAAAAACTTTGAGGAGGTTAGAACAGATCTGCAAAATTTGGTGCAAATACAATGTACGGATTACTCACAGAAAAATAAAAAAAATGGTTGCGCAGATAGGGCCACAAACTAAAGTTGAGCCTATCTGAGGGGAATTGAGAATTTTGACCCAATTTGGCCCAATTGACTCAATGAGGACCAGAATTGACCATTTGAGACTCTGTTGACTGGCTAGGTTAGCAAGTGAAGGTTTGACTAGGTTGACCAAGATTGACCAAGGTCGATCAAATTGACTTAACAACTTAAGGTAAGTTGAACTAGCATAAGTAGACCATCTGTGACCGGGTCAATTCATTGATTGAACAATCACACAGAGTTAGAATTGAGCTAAGTATCATGCCAATATTAAGAAGTTACGTTGATTTCGCAGGACCAAGTACTAGTGGGACGTGATCAGTTGTGAGAGGAGCGCTGAGAGCGGAACATCCCTGTAAGTAGTGTTTTCTAACTTATTTCTTAAAGCTTGTTATTCTGTGCATTCATATAAATAGTGTTACATATTGTGATGAATTTGCATCCTCTAAATGAAAAGTGCACATAATCTTGAGGTTCGAAGGTACAGGGTTAGGGCGACTTGTGTCGGTCTCTCATATGACCCCGATAGTGACCACCTAGCACAGAGTGCCTATTGAGGGGGTTCTGTGGGCCTACGAGATGGTAATAAAAATAAGTCCTAACCAGGTCGTCACAATATGGAAACGACAATAAGTCCTGAATGGGTCGTTACGATTGATGGCAACGACAATAAGTCCTAATCGAGCCTGCACGATATGCCTAACTGTTTGCAACCCGCTTGAGTGGATTTTTAGTCACCTTGGAGGCTACTGGGAGCCTCGGTGAATGTTTTCACCATTTAACTGTTTTCAAATAAAGGTGCACGACTGCATGATAGATTTAAATTGTATTCACTATTGCATTCATTCACATAATGCTATTGTTCATGCATTCATGGCATGTGTTTTATTTGTGGAATACTTGTTTTAAGCTATGAATTAGACTGCATTACTCATTGATCCGCTATGGACAATTAGGCTCACTACTCTAACTTTTCAGGTCCTTCAGCCGTAGATAAGGGCAAGGGAGTGGTCATCGCCTAGGCACTCTCTCGTTTGTTTTGGTAGGTTTTCTTCGTACTTTTTGTTTTGAGGCTTAGAAACTATGTATAGGGGTGAGGAAAGCTTGTACATAATGGATTAGTCTCTCCCATTGCTACACATATTTTAGTGACCCATTTTGGTAAATATCAAGTTTTATTAGTGTTCTTTGTGTTAAGTTCCTTCTGCATTCCCTATGATTACTCTGATAGTGTGTAGTGTGGTGTTGAAAGATGAGGCTTAACAATATTTTGGCAAGCTCGGCTTGCAGGCGAGTTTGTCGGGGCACTGTGCCAGTCGATTCGTCCTTCGCCTTAGGGAAGGGGTCCCGACATGATGCTTGAATAACAACTAATAGATTAGAAAATACGATATGTTTATATTGGCAAATAATATCTTGTAGTTTGCTTAATTTAAGGTATATGTGAGCAAAGATATATCAAATATTGAAAGATGTCCTAATGTACGCTTTTCTCCATTTTTTGATCAAAATGGGAAATTTAAAGGAACTTCTTGTTTTTTTAAAAAAAAAAACTGTCAGCTCATTATATTATGAATATGAGGTTAACTAATGCATATTGTGATTGAGAAAAGCACATTCTATAACATAAATATATTTATATTTTATTATAATTTGTCAAAATTTTGAAAGATCATTATGATATTTCTATAATGACATAATTATCAATATTCCATAAAACAATTTTTTCGCCATGAAGAGAAAAAAAAAATAATTTGAAAATATGACATGTTAAATTGGTAATGCAATATGAACCTGCATAAATAAGAATATGAACAGAATCTCAAAAGAGACATTTCACACATCAATTACTAGTTTGCAAGATCAATCATATTCAAATAAAAATAAGTTAATTGATCTACAAGTCATTTGTAAAAATTTGATATAGCTTTGTTTAAAGTTGAAGATATATACAAAATAATTCTAAAGAAAAAAAAAATTATTGGGATTATATGATTGAGAAGTAAATATTCTAATAAAAAATTAATTTAAAAAATTGAGTAAGTCGAGGCATAAATATAAAATTTTTTCATATATATCAAAATTTTCTTTTAAGGGAAAAATATACACAATTGACTTCCATATTTTTTCGCTAAAGGAAGGTGAAGTTCCATAGTGACGGAGATCCATAGTTTTCTAGGTTTGGCAGGCTATTATCATAGATTTGTGTAGAATTTCTCGAAGATTGCACCACCAATAACGAAACTTACTCAGAAGGATGTGTCGTTTGTATGGATAAATAAGTGTGAGAAGGCCTTTCTTGAGCTGAAGCGTCATTTGACATATTTGCCACTACTTGTGCTACCTGAACCAAGCTGTGAGTTGGTGATTTATACAGATGCATGTGGGACTGGCCTTGGGTATGTGCTAATACAGAAAGACCGAGTGATTTCTAATGTCTCACAACAGTCGAAGGTGCATGAGAGAAATTATCCTGTCTATAACTTAGAACTGGCAGTGGTGGTGCTTGCGCACAAGATTTGGCGACACTATCTATATGGTGAGTATGTTACGCTTTATTCTGATCATAAAAGCCTTAATTACTTGTTTTCTCAAAGAGACTTGAATATGAGATAGAGGAGATGGATGGAGCTACTTAGGGATTACGACTTCACCATTGAGTACCATTCTAGGAAAACCAATGTAGTGGCTGATACGCTAAGTAGAATACAAGTTGAGACTGCTTCTGTGGCTACACATATGTCTTAAGAGTGAAGGATGATTGATTATGTGACAGTGATGTGTATCCACGAGACTTCGACTGAGACTAGAGTCACTGCATAGATGAGAGCCCAGCCAGTGCTGGTTGCTGAGATCATGGAGCTACAGCCTCATGACGTTGATTATGTGATGTACCGGGAGTGGGCAAACGACACTTCTCGTGTAGAGTGGTCAATTGACAATGATGGTGTACTGAGGTCCAGGGGACGATTGTAGGTACCAGATGACCCTCACCTAAGACAGGGAGTGCTAGCAGAACTGCACTGCTTGAGGTATACCATTCATTCAGGCACCAATAAGATGTATCATGAAGTTCGACATACTTATTGGTGGCAGGAGACGAAGCAATATATTGTGACCCGTGCCAACAGATTAAGGCCGGGCACCAGAGACCCAGTGGTTTACTACAGCCCTTGGCTATTCCTAAGTGGAAATGAGAGCACACTACTATAGATTTTATAATGGGATTTCCCCGAACTTAGCAGAGACATGATAGTATTTGGGTTATGTAATACTTGAAATTTTAGTGACGTAATAACCGAAATTTGAGTTCAAAATAATTTTATTAGCACATATACGTATATATATATATATATATATGTTTGTCATTGATATGCGATTAATTAGTTAGCATAGAAGTATAAAAAAAATATATATACATTGATTAATATTAGACATATAGAATGTTGGGTAGATATACTCTTCTCTATCTAAATAAGAAAGTAATATTGTAATTATTGAAGTATGATATTAATATAGAAAAGTATGTGTATAAAATATTAATTAGATGCATTTATAAAAATAATATTTTGTTTAGTACGATAGTAATATACATAGAGAAGAAATGTGTGAAGGAAATGCATTCATGAATGAAATATCTCATTTGATGAGATGTTAAAGTGGGCATGTGTAGAAAGGAATAATCCCACATTGGAAAGTTAGAGACACTATTTGGAAGAGGGCCCTATATAAATCCCCCTACTTCACCCATTTCATTCATCCCCAAGACAAGAGTTGAAAATTCCTCTTGCCTTCTCTCTTTGCCTCCTTCTTGGCAACCTTAGTTCTTGTTTTTCTTTGCTTGAGCTATTCTAAATAGTTCGCGAAGTAGTAGCCACGAAGTGCTACAAATAATTTAGGAAGCAATCTCGAAGTGAGTTTCTTTCCTTTCTTTTAATTTATTATTTTGATTTAGATGATGCTTGCTTGTTTGGTTAGCTTGAATTGTTTTTGCTTTTATTTTAGTTCTTTGCATTTATGTCATTTAATTATCATGTTGCATGACCAAGAGAGTATGCTCTGTAGTTGCGTTTTGTACGATCTTCTACATCAGAAATCGAAAGTCGTTTTATTTCCTGTTTGAGAGAGTATGCTCTGTAGTTGCGTCTTGTACGATCTTCTACATCAGAAATTGAAAGTCGTTTTATTTCCTGTTTGAGAGAATATACTCTGTAGTCACGTCTTGTACGATCTTCTACATCAGAAATCAAAAATCTGTGCTTCTGTTGATTTATCATGTTATACGGTTAGAATGTTTAATTACTGTTGAAATATTTATTTACTATGCTCTTGCACACAAAAATCAGATTAAATAAGATCTCAACCACGTACCGATATGGGGGATTTTCTGTGTTCCATGTAGAAGAACTGGCTGTCAATTCTGACACTAGCATGGAACGGGTTTCAATAATGATCCCATTGGAAATGAGTTTGAGTTTCAGAATTGATCTCTCTCCTAGATTTGGAGCACAGAGGGTATTCCCGTTCGGTCTAAGTTACGACTGAACTAATATATTGGATGAATCGAAGTAACTTCTGAAAGTGTTTGATTTGCATGCATTGTCTGGTTGAAATAATAGATTAAATAGATGGAATGATTCACTAGGCTTTTTAGCTCACCCCCCTATTTTTCACAACAGGAAATTAATCAGCTTGCGAGGAGAGTTACCTATTAAAAGTTTTTATTTATTTCAATGTAGGGCACATCGGCCCAAGTGAAATCATGTATCTTCAGCTTTGAATTTATTTTTCGCTGTAATGGATTATTGTACTCGGAATTGTCGAATGAATAAATGAAGAATTTTATTTACCATGATGTCATTTTGTATATAGACTAATGTACACAGGAACCCTATTGCATTTGGGGTCTAAGAAGAAGAAAATGTAGCATGGGCCCGTCTCCCGGGCATCCCAAGATTTTTTATCAAAGAGAATTGAACCGTCAGATGACGTGGAAGATGGGACTTGGGAGGCGGGGTGTTACAGGTTATTATTGACAAACTGACTAAGTCTGCTCATTTCCTCCCGATTCATACCAGAAATTTGGTTAAGAAGCTAATTCGATTTTATATCTGTGAGATTGTTAGATTGCATGGGGTTCTAATGTCCATTGTGTCTGATAGAGATGTTTGGTTTACGTCCCATTTTTGGCAGAGCTTGTAGAGTTAGTTGCGGACTAGAGTAAACCTGAGCACAACCTGCCATCTATAGATTGATGGTTAGTCTAAGAGAGTGATCAAGATTTTGGAGGATATGCTTAGTGCATGTGTCCTTGATTTTGGTGGTAGCTGGGAGGATCTTTTGGTGTTGTATGAGTTTGCATATAATAACAGCTACCTGATGAGTATCGACATAACACCATTTGAGGTATTACACGGTCGACCTTGCCGATTGCTAGCTTGTTGGCCCAAGGTTGGTGACATAGCAGTTTTGGGCCCTACTTTTGTACAGGAGCAGAATGAGAAAATCAAACAGATCTGTCAAAACATGAAGGCGACTCAGGATCGATAGAAGAGTTATGTAGATAATCGGAGGAAGATCCTTGAGTTTGATGTTGGTGATCATGTTTTGCTTTAGATTTTTCCTCGGAAGGGGTAAGCTCATTTTGGTATTTCAGGAAAACTCACTCCCAAATACGTTGGACCATTCGAGATCCTTGAGAGGATAGGTTCTGTGGCTTACCGATTGACATTGTCGCCTTAGCTAGCGAGAGTCCATAATATATTTCATGTGTCAATGTTGAGGAAGTACTACCCCGATCCTTCACATGTGATTGATCGGAGACATATTGGGTTGCGAGAAGATTGTACATTTGATGAGGCTCCAGTAACTATCATTGATAGCCCATGAAGAAATTGCGCAACAAGGAGATACCGATAGTATGTGTACGTTGACAGTTTTTTGGTGCTAAGCAAGACACCTGGAGAAAACTACATGACGAGTTATTTCTTGAGATATGAGAGTCGCTTCTTGATTTTTGTTACTTTAGTAAATTTTGAGGACGAACTTTGTTCTAAGGAAGGGAGACTATAACGACCCGTATTTTTAGACATTGAGTCGACAGGTTCGACATGTATTTTCATATATCAATTAATGAATTATAAATGAAAATGCATGATTTTATTGAGATTATATAAATTATGATTTTATGGGAATTGTATAAATTAATGCGTGTGATTTTTCTGGAATGGTATTGATTAATGTGTGTATTAATTGAAAAATTGATAGAAATAATAATAATACAATGGCATAAATTAATGAGTTGGTTAGGAAAAAAAATGATGAATGAAATGCATTTAAGCAACAAATAAATATTTGCATACATATATATGCATATATATGTATGTATATATGTATAGGTACATATATATGTATAAAATAAAAAGACATATATGATGATCAATATATATATATATATATATATAATTATGATGTGCTAAGTTGAAAAAAAAATTAAATAAATAAATAGAATAAATACCCCCAATATTCATTCATTTGGTCAAACTATTCCATCCGAGGAAGAGGAAAAAAAAGGGGAGGAAGAAGAGAGAAAAGCAAGAGAAAGAAAAAGAAAAGAAAAGAGGAAAAAGGAGTTGAATACTTATGAGGATCCGACACTTTAAGTAATTTATTTTTACCTTTTTTTTAATTCAGAATTGCTATAGAAATTATGATTTACAGTTTTTCTAGTGTAATTTTCAATATAAGGTATTAGTTTATTATGCGACCCAAAACTAGGATGTATTTTTCCTAGGAATGAAAGTATACATGTTCAGATTAATAAGTAGAACATAGATATGTACATTATTTGTACCCTTGTAGACCTTAGGAATCTATATGGTTGTTGAAAGTCGACACATAGGGGTTGTACACATTAACACAGAAATTATGATTTTTGGAGGTCAATTGATATATTAAATTTATATTTATGCGATTTGAGGATTAATTAATAAATATAGAGAAAAAATGTATATAGAGTAAAGTAATATTAAATAATAGAAAAAATGTTATATAATATTATATAACATTATAAAATACTTATTGGAGAAAATGTGTAACATAGAAAATAATTAAAATTTTTCTGTTTATTGTATTGAACTGCCAAATTTATAAAAATGGTTGGTTATTATGTACCAAAAGTGGGACACATATAGACAATACAAGTTTTTGGTATCTTAGGTCAATATTAAGGGCTTATTGGCACAAATTGACATTTTTGACCATGTTGACCCCATCGATCAAACAGGTCAGCGAATATTAGGCCTGATTAGAATGGATTGTAATGACAAAAGTTGACCAAAAACGTAACTAGAACCACAATTGACCAAGTCAATCATTTGATTGACCAATGACCATAAAGTTATATTTGAGCTAAGTTTTATATAGATATTAAGAAACCACATTGATCATGCAGGATCAAACGTTAGCGGGATGCGATGATCATTAGAGGAGCACCGAGAGCTGAGCATCCTTGTGAGTAATGTTCTCTAATTTATCGCTTAACTTGTTATTCTGCATAAATGACATGTTATTACATATTGAAATGCATTTGCAATCTTTAAATGAGTTTTAAATGGAAAAATGTGCACCAAATCTCGAGGTCCGGGTGCGAGATAGGGTATTAGATGTGGTAGAACATTAAGAACGAGTGGCTGTTGTACCCGGGGGTACGGTTGGGCCAAGTTTATCAATTGGGCTCCCCTAGAGCATTGAGGACGAGTGGTTGTAGTATCCGGGGGTACAGTTGGGCTAAGTCTATCAATTGGTTCCCTTTAGAGAATCTGAGGCTGTTATACATGAGATATGAGCTGGCGAATCCCTATGATATGATATGAGTATACGCCTAACCGTCAAGTATCACTCACTCGAGTAGATTTATTATTACCTTGTAGGATATTGAAAACTTCAACATTTGTTTTCAGATTAAAAATATTTTCAAAATAGAAAGTGCACGATTGCATTATGCATTTAGCATTCATTAACTGTTGCACTCATTCGCATTATTATTATTGTACATGCATACATGACATTGTTTTTTTTGAATTCTTGTTCTAAGTTATAGATTATGTTACATTACTCACTGAGCCGCTGTGGACAAAATTGGCTCACTATTCTAACATTTCATGTTCTACGTTTGCGGATAAAGGGAAGAAGGTGGTCATTACGTAGAGTGCACCACGTTTATTTTGAAAGGTTTTCTCACGCGGTTTACTATTTTGAGAGTTAGCATAATGTATAGGAAGTGAGGAAAGCATTGTAGATATTTTGACTTAGACATTTTCGCTACTGCTATATTTAGGAGACTATATATATAGTTGACCTTTGTTTAACTAAAAAATATTTACCATAATTATTTGTTCTAGTTGCTTTCGCATTTCTTATGATTACTCTAATAATGTTGTGTATGGTGTTGTGAAGAGGCTTAACAGTGTTTTGATGAGCTTAGTTTGGGAATGGATTTATCAGAACACTGTGCTGGTCGGTTCGTCGTTCTCCCTAGGAAAAGGGTCCCAACAAGTCTTCCCCTCTCTCCTCTCCCCTCTTATTCTCCTCATTTCCCAGAAATTCGAGTAGTAGAAACCTGCATGACCACTAGTTTTGGGGCCTTGGTCTCATTGTCCGGCAGGGCCGCCAGTCAAACATAAAGTCTAGTTGGCAGAGCACCTTGCATGGCCACCTAAGACTCATGTGGATGGCCACGTGGCAAGGGTTTTTGCCATGCAAAGAGACTCCCAACATGCAAGACCCCAACTTCACCACCTCCTTTTTTCTTTGTCCCAGACCCAAAAGGGTTAAGAATACAACCATTAGAAAGCTTTCATACCCCTCTTTAAGACCCTACATTCATTTGGTCCAAACCAATAGCCATTGGAGACAAGGCATGGTGTTCAACATAGTTGAGAATTTGAACAATTGGAGCAGTATTGATCCAAACTTTGGAAGAGCATTCCATGGCCAATTTGAGATCGTTTCTTGAGGTAAAACCACACTTTTCCCTCTTTTGCATGTGAATTTCAAGTTTCAATCGTTATGAAATGAAAACTAAACTCTTCGATGTGGTTTACAAGCTGCCAAAGTAGGTCGGTTGCCAACTATTATAACAGAAAGTGTTCTTAGAGTCAACTTTGGAGCAACGTTTGAAACAGTTAGAGGCGTCCATTTAAGCTAAAACTTGGGGTGAATAATCTTCACACTTAAGGCTACAAGTGGTTTGATAATGCTCATTTTGACACTAAATTTATTATCTTATAATTAAGCATTATCATATTTTAAGACTCATTATTTAGTAATTACTTATAAAATATAGTTAACTTCTTTTTATATAAATTCATATATTTTCAACGAGGTTGATATATTAATATTAAGTCACATGCATTATATAAATTAATTATAATTAATTACTCATTACGCGATATTATTTTAATTGTAGGAATGTAGATAATGAGAGATTAATATCAATGGAGCATGTGAGCTTAGGAGCCTCGAGAT
>JAJIYU010002398.1:0-30431 GCA_030144865.1 Tinospora cordifolia
GGGTGAACAAAGCCATTTTCGGGATAGTTTTAGTCGCACTCTAAAATTTCTTGTCACCGCTCGAAAGTAATGGGTCGGGTGGGTCGGGGGCAAACCCAACCCGGTAACAGTCTTATTTCCTTCCACCGTCACCGTGGAATGGCTTGTAGGTTTGAACAAAAGTTTCAGTGCGGAACCAGAGAAGCCGACTGAACTCATCCGAGTTGACCAGTTTTCTGAACGATTTCTCACTTGGTCCGAGTTATGAGCATACACAGTCATCTGAGCATTCTTCGTTTTCCTCCTTCTGGTTCTTCAGAATTCGTTTTTCGAGATCTGATAAGTTCAGTACGGGATGAACTAGTTGAATTGATCCTAGGAACTCAGAAGAGTTGTTGATGCTGACAGACGAGTCCTCGTAGCATTAAACATAGAAAAAGAAAAAAAAAAAAACCAAAAGAAACACGAGAATTTCTTACTCCGGATCAAGGTTTGTGAAGCTGGACGATTTTAATGTGATAAATTTTGATAACTGGGAGATTGTAGAATCAACTGAGTAGATAGTGACACAGACGATGTTCAATCGTTTTATATTTTTTACGTTGTATGATGATCAAGTTGCATGAAAGGGCTCATTTGATTAGTTTTGAACTTGGGAGTCCTTATTTCTAGTCGCATTCTTTGATAGTCTTTGCTACTTTCTGGTTCATCTAATGTGCTTTGTGATGGATCCTTTTGTGATCGTTTCTTAATAATGTTGCTAGGGTTGAAATTTGTCAAATTTGAATATGGATGCGGCCAGACATGTGTTTACTGTTGATCTCCTTGAAAGATATGCTACGAAGGGGCGTGGTGTTATCACATGCATGGCTGCAGGGAATGATGTCATTGTATTGGGAACCAGTAAAGGATGGGTTATTCGTCATGATTTTGGAGTTGGAGACTCTTATGGTACTTATTCCTACCTATTTGTTCTTTCTCTTTGCGTGTGACGATTTTAATGTTCAATTTTATAATTTGATGTTCGATTATTTGACTTAGCTCTTGGATAAGTCGTTCAATCATTGGTTTCTTGTGAATTCTTAGAAGCTTACTTGTTAAAGAAGTCTCGACTCACCTTTGTCTTCTAAGTTAGAACTGTGTTATTCAGCAAAATGGAGGTGGAAGACCTATATCTTCTCATGGTAAAGAAATATGTTTTTCCAAATTTCCCATGTTTGGTATCTCTAGGTTCAGGTCATTTCAGGAGTCCATTAAATGATGAAAAAGAAAAGTTGATAATCAATCGCTTTGTCATAACTGGGTCCTTGAACTTCTTAAAGGAATTTGATAGTGACCAATTTACAAATGAAAAGGACTGGAAAGAGGGGAAAGCAATATATTTTGTAATCCCTCCTTTCCACAATCTCTATGGTCCAATATGTTTTGGAAAGGAAGACGTACCAGCTAAATGTCAATTCACACTATTAGTGGCGTTTTTCAAATGAGTGTTTAAACAAATTAGTTATTTGTTTCAACCAACACCATCGAAAATTTATCTTCCCATAAAAAACACTTTGCTACTAGCTCCTTGAATCATCCATTCAAGGGCATGAAGGATTATTTAAAAAAAACTTCAATTGTGGCTGCTTGCTTTAAATTATGAAATGCTTACTTGACCTTACATATTAGAGGCTATGCTGATGAAAGGTTTCTTCAATCCCAATCCTGAAAATGATGATAGAACAAGCTTCCACTGCCATCAAAATAAGGGTCTCATCATTGTCATTTACAAGTCGAATTCTTACCTGAATTATTTTGTTCCTGTCATGTAGATTCCTTTTGGCTTTTTATTATTATTTTTTAAAATTTTATATTATAAAGAATTTGCAAAGTAATATGTTTTTTAGAAGCAAGTTGAAGAATATTTTTCTGAGTTGTCTTTTTCTGTGAACTGTTTAACACGCACACATTAATGATCCATTCATGTTCTTTTTTTTAATGTTGGCATGAGGTTAGGAAACCCATTTCTTTGTCATTTGTTCTTTGATTCCAGTTCTAGGCAAGAACTGTGTCAACTCTTACAATCAGTCACAGATTATGCAATAGTTATCTTACTTGCTCTGTCTGATGCAGATCTTGATCTATCTGCTGGTAGAACTGGGGAGCAACCTGTGCATCGAGTGTTTGTTGATCCTGGTGGGAGTCACTGCATAGCCACTGTACTCACTAGTGGAGAAGCAGAGACTTACTATACACATGCAAAATGGAGCAAGCCCCGAAATTTGAGCAAATTAAAAGGACTTATTGTTAATGCAGTTGCGTGGAACAGACAACTAATTACAGAAGGTAACTATGAATATTGATGCTTCTAATGTTTGACATGTTCATGGAGAGGCTGCATGGATCAATTATGGTTTCTGTTTACTTTGGTATCTTCAAACCCAGGTTCGACACGAGAAGTCATTCTTGGTACAGATAATGGGCAACTTTATGAGATCTCTGTTGATGAGAAGGACAAAAGGGAGAAGTATATAAAATTGTTATACCAACTAGAAGAGCTTCCTGAATCATTCATGGGTTTGCAGGTTTGGGAAGTTTTATCAAAATTGAGTTTTGCTTAATTACCTTTGTCCAGCTTTGTATTTTACTAGTTCATCAATGAAATCTTGTTTCTTTTTTTAAAAATGTTTTGCTTAGTGATGTACAAAAATTCTTTCATTTGTTGTCCAATTAGTTAGTAATGTATATTGATCTCAATTTTTCAATCTTCAGATGGAAACAGCAATTAGTGGTAATGCAACCAGATATTATGTGATGGCTGTTACCCCAACACGACTTTATTCTTTCACTGGAATGGGATCGCTGGATGTAAGTGTATATCTGGATGTAGTTTTTCAACTCACTGAATTACTTATCTTTCATGACCTTAAAATTCTGGTTCAGATGGTTGTGTCCTCTTACTAGTATTTGTATGATACTTTCTTTCATTTTTAAAAATTTAAATGCATTAAATAGAGAAGGGACTTCTACACTTCTAATTATCAAATGTAAGTGAATGAGCCTTGATGCATGCAAAGACAACTACATCCAGTAGTAGAGCGAGAGAAAACAATTGCAACTACTTTCCTGGCTTTGGTAATGAAAGAAACATTGCTTAACTTAACTCTTCTATATGGCTGGTTGATGCTCAGCCAACCAAAAGAGGTTCCACCCTGAGGAATGAATGAGGTATCTATTTCCTCTTGTATAAATCATCTTGCTCTTTCCAAATGGTCTTTATGACTTATGGTAGTAAGCTTAGTATAGTCCACGGTATGAAAATTCAACGAACTTTACTGAACCTAACCAAATTATTCTGTTTTTTGGGAGATCAGACCAAAGTTCAAATGTAAAGAAAAAAAAAACCAAAAATTGCTGAAAAATTAAAAATTTTCGACGACATTTGCTAAAATTCAACAACTTTGGTGAAGTTTGGAAAATAAAACATGATTTTTAACGAAACAAAGCAAAAAAGTTGATGAAAACGTCAACATTTTCATAGAAATACAAATTGAAAAAAAAAAGAAACCAAAATTTGGTTTCGACCTAAACTTTTTTTTTTTGAAAAGAAACTAATATATTGATAATAATAAAGAGCCTAATGAGATATCAGAGCTCGAAAACATCAAAAGTACAGACTATGCAAGATTTTTTCTCCTTGACATAGCCACTCCCCAAAAGTATAACCTTTGCCTAATTTATTACAGGACACCCAAGACGCAAAAAGGACATTAGACCGCTCCCAAATCGTCATCTCCGATCTATATCTATCCAAAAAAAATCTTCTATTCCTTTCTTCCTAGACTGTGTACCAAACTTCACAAATAATGATCTTCCAATATTGCTGAATTCTTCTTAGTACTATGCTGTCCGGAATCTTGAATATATCATCATTCATAGGAGAAACAAAACCTTCAAAAATCTGCGCCCATCTACTCCACAGATTTTGAATTAACTGACACGGGCTAAAAATGTGGGAGCTTGACTCTGAATTATCCCTGCAAAGAAGACAAATAGAAGGATTAAGAGTGTATGCAGCGTATTTTTTCTGAATATTTTCTGCTGTATTAAGCCTATTAAGACTTATGAGCCAAGCTAGCATTTTTGCTTTTGTGGGAATCTTAGCCTTCCAAATGAATTCCACCGGCACTCCATTTTGGTTTGATCTCCCCTCACCCAAATGAGTCCTAAAAGAGCTGACAGTGAAGTTCTTGGATCCTTCTCCTATCCATAGAGGCCAATCCTCGCTATTATCATCCCCTTGCAGAAAATTCTGTAGCATCTCCAATAAACAGCTTATTTCTTGCAAGCTGCCCTCCCCTATGTTCCTATTGATATGAAGATTCCACCCCCACACTTGCCTGTTTCCTACCTCACTGCTAGATCTGAAATTTGCTATAGGGCCTTCCTTCATTTTCAACAATCTAAAAGCATTTGGGAACTTTTCTTTTAGAAATTCGGAGCCACACCATCTTTCCCTCCAAAAATCAACTTTATCCCCTTTTCCTATTTTTCATACAATGTTTTCCTTTACTTTCTCATAAAGCTGAAAATGTCCTTCCACGGGGCCCTGTGGCTACTCTTTTTATTTAATCCAGCTTCCTTCCCGTACATTCTTGACCCATGGATGCTCTTTATGACTCTAGCCCACATATCTTTCGGATTTTTATACATTCTCCACACCCATTTCCTCCTCAAAGCTATGTTTCTTTTTATCATGCCGCCACTCCTAAACCCCCTTGTTGAATTTCTTTACAAACTTGCTCCCATCTCACTAGATTTTGACTCTTGTCTTCATCCTCCTTCTTCCAAAGGAATGATCTCATGTGACTTTCAATGGTTTTAGCTACTGTTTTTGGCATTTTAAAAACAGATAGGAAGTAGGTAGGAATGGCCTCTAGAACTGATTTCAACAGAAGCAATCTTCCTCCTCTTGATAGGATAGTTCTCTTCCAACCGGCAGCCCTATTCTTGATTTTCTGGATCATACTGTTCCAGAATTCAATTCTGTTTGGGTTTCTCCCTAGAGGAACTCCCAAATAGTGTATGGGCCATTCTCCAACTGAGACCTCTAAAATTTGGGCTTCCCTTTCCACTACCTCCTTGTCCATATTTATGCCTAGAATTTGACTCTTCTTTCCATTAATTTTCAGACCTGAAACTAAGCTGAAAGTGCATAAATCATCCTTGACCATATTGACTTCTTCCTCATTATTCTTCATAAATATGATGCAATCGTCCGCAAACAGTAGATGGGTGATCTAGAAACTGTCTTTTCCCACTCTCATGCCTTCCAATCTTCTACTGTCCATTGCTTTGATCATAATTCTAGACATTGTATCTGCTACTAAGGTATAAAGGAAAGGCGATAAGGGGTCTCATTGTCTAAGACCTCTATACCCATTGAACTTTTCCCTAGGTCTCCCATTTATAAATACTGAGTAATTCATTGTTTTTAGACATCCTTGGATCCATCCTCTCCATTTTTCGCCAAAGCCTTTCCTTTTAAGGACAAAGTCTAAGAAACTCCATCTAACGGAATCGTATGCCTTAGCAAAGTCCACCTTCATCACCAATCCTTCCTTGCCACTACTTCTATAGTCCTCTACTACTTCATTGGCTATCATTATTGCATCCATAATTTGCCTATTTTGAACAAAAGCCATCTGATTTTCACAAACTGTTTTGTGAAGAACCCCTCTCAATCGATTGGCAAGAGTCTTGGCTATGATCTTGTATATGCTTGTGATGAGGCTTATTGGCCTAAAGTCCTCGACTCTCATGGCATTGTGCTTCTTTGGAATAAGACATATGTATACTCATTCACCTTCCTATTAATAATTCCGTCTCTATGAAAATCTTGGAGACAATTAATCACGTCTTGCTTCACCGTGTCCCAATTCTTTTGGAAGAAAGCCATTGTAAAACCATCCGGCCCCGGGGCCTTGTTTCCATCACAGCTGAACACTGCAGTCCTTATTTCTTCTTCTTCAAATTCTCTTTCCAGCCACCTCTGATCTTCTTCTGTTATTGTTTGCCATTGTAATCCTTCTATATCCCACTTCCTGTTAGAATTTTCCTTGAACATGCTTTCAAAGTATTCTAAGATAGTACTTTGAATCTCCTCTCCTTTTTCCAGCAGCTTGCCTTCCTTATCCTCCAATCTGCTGATGGCGGCCCTTGCTTTCCTTAGGGACAAGATCCTGTGGAAGTATCTTGAATTGACATCCCCCTCTTTGGCCCACTTTATTTTAGCCCTCTGTTTGTTTTTCCTTTCTAATTTGCATTCAACTTCGACCTTTGAAAATTAGAATTAATTCAAAGAGTTTGAGAAATTTGAAAGAATTTTTGTAAAAATTTGTCAACTTAGAAAAATTCAAAATATACTATGTAAATGTTGAAATATGCACAATTTCTATTAAAAATGATGAAAACAAATATATATTAAATAATTTTACTTATAATTGTGTACATATGATGGCTTTGAACATGTATTTTAATATTAACAATGTTTAATGCATATAGCGTGTGTTAACTTAAAACTATTATTAAAAAAGAAAAAAAGAGAAACTTATCGTCAAATCCTAATGGTTTTGCAAACATAAACCGTAGTTCGATTGATTGTTGGTTTGCTAGTCACTATAAGCGCAATTACATTCGATCTTCTCTATCAATTACAATAGATCATTCTCGTTTCTCGTTTTTCTCTCAACGCCTTTCCTCTTAGGCTCTCAACTTATTTTTCTTTTCACTTTCTTCTCCCTGTTGTTTCTTCTCTAGTCTACACTCATTCTTGTTTCTTTTGGATAGCCACTCGCAAATTGGTCACATCTCACCTTTAATTTTCTTCGTTATATAGAGAATTTTTTTTTATGATAATCTATATGATTGTACAGAAAAAATCTTTGTACATTACATAGATTTTTCATAAAAATTATTTTTTTATGACTTTTATGAATTTTTTTTAATGCAAACATCGTCAGAACTTCACTTTTAGGTAAACTTTGCTGAGATTTTTGAAGATTTCAACTGAATTTTGTAATTTTATAATTATAGGAACACTTTGATTGTTAAATTACATGATTAATTCAACTAATTTTGCTAAAATTCAGTTAATTTTCATGCCATGGAAAAGAAAAAAAAAGATTTGAAAGAGTTTGGATCCTACCTTTCAAGTTGTAAAAATGCGTGTTTCAATTTATTATATTTATACTTTTATATATGATATCATGTTTGTTTCATCTTTTCTAATATTAATTATGCATATTTTAGCATCTATGTAGAAATTCTTGAAACTTCTCTAAGTTGGCAAAGTTTTAAAAAATTCTCCATAATTTCTAGAACTTTTCTGAATTAATTTGAAATTTTAAAGGTCCAAGTCTAGGGTGAAGTCAAAAGTTTGAACCTTGATATACTCTTATGAAAGACACCTCTCAATAATAACCTTGCACAACTTTGTAAATGTTTCTTAGAGGATTTCTCTAGCTCCTTATCCCATAAAGAACTGATTGCATTTTCTTAAGGATGATGAATGATGATGTGGTCATTTAACTGGCTATTTTCCTCACAGAGGGGGCCAGCTGTTTTGGATTCTGATTTTTCTTCTCCTCATACCTTCAATTCTTAGAATTTGATCAACGCACTTTACTGTAATGGAAGAGGAAAATGTTAGTTTCATATATTTAGAATTTTGGATGCTCATTTACTAAGGGTGATTAATCTTTTATGATAGAAGAGTAAATTGTTTCACTGACTAAATAATGATATGACCTCTTTTTTATTTGATTTTTAATTTTTTAAATGAGAAGAAACCATCAGCATAATCATAGCAAAAATACTCCTAAGAAGGAAGACTAAGAGTCCTTGCAGTGGGAGCAGCCCTAATATAGACGGAACACTACATAAAAGAAACAATAATGATAGACACAGCTATTCGGATATGCCTCCTCCGAAGATTGAATTTGTTTTCTTTCTTGTTTGACAGCAAGTAAAAGATCCGTGTAGTTTTTTTTTTTTTTGGTTTTTCTTTGAAATGGAAACTATTGTATTAACTATATAAAGATTTGTTGCCTGATGAGATATCACAACATCAATACAAAACCCAAAAGAGATTATATCATATGCATTGTTTGTGTAGTTAGGAGACTGAAATCAATATTGGCAGACATTTTCGAAAACAAGAAGCTATTGTTTGTATTTTGTGGAAATGCATCCACCAACTATTAATACATGGAAGTCAAAATCATGTAGATTGCTGAGAACTTACTTTTCCAGAGAATCCCCAATTTATCTAATGAGATTGGATTATTTATTTATTTTTTTAAAATTAGCTTGTTGAATCAAATCAGCATTCAAATCAATTGTGTATGTATATAACATATCCAAATCACAAATGGAAAATAAATTTATCAATGTGAAGGATTATACATTCATGGAGTTTAATTTATAAATGTTAATTGGTGATTTGACCATGTCAAAGTTTTAACATAGAGTAATATTTTGTAATATGTTCAAAAATAGGGACTAGCATTTCAAAATCTAGAATTTATATCCTAATCAAAGTAATTTTTGAAGATGTACTAAAAAATGGATATTTCATTATTCTTCATTTTCTATGTCGCGTATCCTTGAGCTATGAATTATAGGATGCGTAGATGTTAATTTTTTTTCCTTGTTGAAAACAAACCTTTATGATAGACTAATCCATATTAGATTTTTTTTTTTTTTTGAGAAGGAAACAAAATAATTTATTTATTGATAATGTTGACATGCATATTGTTTCTAGGTATTCTAAAGTCCACCATGCATATTGCATCTACATCTTCATGAGCAAGACCCCCAATTTGCACACCACCTTGAGATGGATATTCCTTGTAGCTTGTGTCTCTTGTATTTGTGACATGGATAGAACCTCTTCCAAGTTTGGTGGTTGTCTATATCATCCTCCTGAGAATATAGACCATCTGCCCCGTATTTTTCTAGCTGCCACACACTGTAAAAATATAGTTCATGCTTTCCTCATTCGCCATGCACATGGGGCAGCATTGTGGCGATATTGACCAATTTGGTGCCCTTCGCTGCATAACATCTAGGCGTTTATTCTAGGATTTTAAACTAAGTTAAATGATCACAATTTGCATATAAATTTCTACATAATAGTTACATATTATTTAGAAAAGCTAAAATGTGTACAACATGTATAATAAATATAATATGCCTAAATCTAAGAGTTAACGTATGATATGCCTTTTCTTTTTTTGTCAAAGTCATATGACTCATTTTACAAGCCAATAGGTTTCCTTAGCCTATTGGTTTATCATGGTCACTCGTTTAACTTATGTTGTATTCCTTCTAATATATTTCCTTGCTGGGCAAAAGGTTAGAAGAAAGGAAGAAATAGGGAAGGTTTTCAATGTTGGTTACTCTAACTAGAAAATTCAGCACCTGTTGAATGTTAGTTCTTCAAATTGCAGTTGTAAGAATGTTGATTGGAGTGTACAAATTTTATGGTTCCTTCTTCTGATTAAGGGGAAAACATTTCAAATTTCTTACATGAATGCGGTAGTAGATTTAAAATATTAGTAGAATCTTATGGTTAATTTTCTTTTAAGGAAACTTCAATACTATATGTGACTTAGTGGTAAAATTGTATAGCTGTTAAAATATAATGCAACAAAGCAAATGACTAAACACCCTATGCAGATGCAAGATTGCCCAATCCTCTAAGCCAATCTCCTACATTATAACCCATGGCATTGTGAAGTAAGTGGCTTTGGAGATATGTTGAGAATTCGAGGTCATTTTTGGCATATGTTATTACAAGTCAGCATGTTAGTCTCAAGCTGGAAGGTGTGAATCGACAGGCTAGAGTGACTTAGGGAAGTCCTTGGTAGTTTATGTCATCCCTTATGTCCCAAGTTGCAGTCATCTTGAACATAAGGTGGGTATATACGTTTCTTCCACTTAGGGGAGCACAGGTGGTTGGATAATTCGAAACTGGCTGAGACATTTTCACTTCTTTATCCCATATCTTCCCTGCTCAAGAGCTCCATGGCATCATTCAATTGATAATATAGTTCCATCTGGCCATGCCCACTCCCCCTCATGGGACCTACACTTCCCTGGAGCATTTGCAGAACGTGTGTTAGAGGAGATCAATTCCCTTCTATCTATGTTGCACACAGTCAGTTTTCACATGAACCAGATAGGAAACTATCTACAAAGAAATACACTGGTACATCCTTCTTTTCCTCACTTACATCCCTAGGTCACAGTACATCTTTTCCATATCCTAGTCATATTTGGAAAGCATTTACTCCATAAAAGATAAAGGTTTTTAGGAGGACTTTGGTCTGTAAAAAGCCAAATAATGTGGAGATTCTATGAGGAAGTTATCTAGGACGTGTCTCTCTCCTCATTGCTGTATATTCTGTTTCCAAGCAGGGGATTCCATACAGCATATATTTCTACATTGTCCAATAGCTTGGGGAATTTGGAGGATGATGGCAGATATTCTTGGGATGTAGGTTTCTCATTTCCCAATCGATTGAGGATGGTCTAACATTGATTTATAAGCCAACACTGTCAAAAGGGGAAAAAGAAGCTGGTTCAGTAGCTTTCTATGCTACACTATGGTTGAAAAGGAATTGTAAAATTTATCACAACATTGCTAAATCTTAATCAAAATCATGGGAGAGAATCAAATTGATGGCTAGCTCATGGATATTTGCCTCACCTTTGGCCAAGGGGTACTTAATATCTGGTTGGATGCTTAACTAGGATGGCCAAGTTTTTAGGTGATTCTAACTTTGGGTTGGATAGTAATTTGTTCGCACCATTTGTGAACAATTTTCTTGTATTAGCGAACAGTATATAAATACACACATTTTCTTGTTTCTGTTGAAAAAAAGCTAGAAGGATTTTAGCTTTTTTGACTTTTCCCATGCTCTAGCCATTGAAGAAAATACATCATGAAAGATTCTATTGTTCATTTGGCCGTAGTGACCAAGTATTGTCAATCATACCACCCTTCAGTGATCCGTCCACGAGGGTTGAAGAGAGTTCATGAAAGGGAAAATATTAAAAGCCTCCTCCTTCATGATAGTATTACCCATGAGTGGGAAATGATGACACCATTTATCCCCCTTCCTTGTAGCTACTGGACAACTCCAACAAATATGCCGAATGGACTTCCAAGTTTTTTTTTTCTTTTAAAAGAAATGAAGTTTTATTAAAGGAAGAAAATAACAAAGCAAAACAAAGCCACGAAAGACATACAATAGAAACCCTGCAAACTATAAAACATTGCCCCACCTCTAAGCCAGTTAGGCATTGAATAACCCAAAGAGTTTTGATCACATGAATAACACCAATTAGTGAGAGGCACAAGTAATTACCATTTATGATACTATTTTTAGGAAAATTGACGAAGTATGGATGCCATTAAAAATACTTGTACATTTTGATCAATAAAATGGGATAGGTCCATAATTTTAATGGTCATAAGATATTGTTATTATCTCCCCTGGTGGATAGGTCCATAAAATGGGATAGGTCTCTGCCATCGTTCTGATGTCTCCTGGGTCCGGCCTTGGGGCGGGCGGGGTAGCCCCCTTGGTGGATTAGTCGGGTTACGGCCCGGATACCACTAGCGGTCATCAAAAAAAAAAAAAGATATTGTTATTATTATTGCTCCTGCAAGAATCAGAACGTATATTAAAAATTGTATTGAACTTTGGTGTATTAAATTACAATTATTAAGGTCAATAGGATGAGTAGTTAAGAGAATAAAGAGTTTCAAAAATCATAACTAGGAATCTCATATGTCTTGTGACCTTGCAAGTCGTGCATTTGTGGATTTCTTATTTTTTCCTATTCCATGTGCTATAATGTTAACCACATTCCATCTGTTGTTTCTTTGCCCAAGGGTAAAAAGTCGTACCATACTATCACATTTTTTGACCACGTATATAGTTTGGAATACTTTTGTTCCTTTGGCATTGAATTGGATCTCTATATTTTGGTTATGCATAATTTCAAAGTTTGATATTTTCCATTTGGGTGCCTTTTCCAAGGAAGGGAAGCAACTATAAAGGGCTTTATCATTTGTTACCATCTGGGAGGTTTTGTCTATAATGAAATGATGCATCTATTGGTAGGTGAGAGAGAGTAGTCCTTGTGGGCTTGTAGTCGTGACTTCTAAAGATTTTTGATGGAAGCTTTCTTGATTCTGTTTTTAAACTAATATCTGAATGCTACATGGATAGTATATTTTTAAGTCTTGGTTTCTGTTTCGTTTTTCCCCCCTTCATTTCTAGGTTTACAGTCTTTTGTCTGATTCCTCCCCAATGTCCTCATGATATGCTGTTTCATTTTCGCTTATCTCATGCAAAAGATCATAACAAACAAATAAAAAAAAGGCAAAAGAAAAAGATGATAGATCTGTAGATGCATAGTTTCACTTAAAAGAAAATGAAAATGTGAATCTGTTCAAAGGGATAATTTAATAACCATTAACAAATCTCCAAGTTCAATCCAAGCAAAATTGTCCCATACATTGAAATCTTAATTCACAACAACATGCATGAAGGAGGGCGTTAGGGGGAACCTCCTAAAGTCATTTTTTTTCTTGAGTAGACAACTCTTTCCTTTCTTATCGAATGCAATTTGAATATCTTTTGCTTCTGATAGATGGACTGGATAATAGAAAACTTTTATTTGGTTAACATTGAACCTCATGATCTTATAGCTCACGTATCATATATCAAACCATTGAGCTATAAGTTTCAACCAATATTAAAATAATAAAATGTTAATTCTTTTTCTTTCTTATATTTAGTTCATACTTATTGAGTATTGATGTCTATGACCTTTTAGACTGTGTTTGCTAGTTACTTGGACCGGGCTGTTCGTTTTATGGAACTTCCAGGCGAAATACCAAATAGGCAAGTTGCTCTGTGCGCTTCTTATTCGATGCAATAAGGGAGTTAAACAGACTTCTACTTATGATTATTTTTTCATTTTTTAAATACACACACACACACACACACACACATACATACATACATATATACATACATACATGCATATATATGTGTGTGTGTGTGTGTGTGTGTATATGCATGTATGTATGTATGTATGTATGTATGTATATACATACATACATACATACATACATACATACATGCATATATATATATACACACACACACATATATTTATTTATTTATTGAAGCTTTTAAAGAGCTATAATTAAGTGAATAAAAAACAGGGGCTATATTTTATTTCCATTCTAATGTTTTAAGTTCTGTTCTCTTTTCACCAAAAAATTAAGTGAATGTAATGTAGAATATTTATCTGAAATGTTCCTTTCTGTTGTTGTTTATGTATACTTTCTTCATTAAGCTGTCATGTGTCATGTATCAGAGTTTTGTCATAATTTCCCATTTTTCAAAGTATTTGAAGAGTTCTAGCTGGTTGAAGAGAATAGAAACTACTTATTTGACATATTTTTTACCATGTAATTTATGAAAACTTTCTTTCTTAAGTTGTCCTGTACCATAGTTTTGTCATATACTTTATTTTGTGGTTCACTGAAGTATTTGAGAAAAATGTGAGTTGCGTGGCAATAGAATGTAAAATATTGTAGATATTCTTTTTCGAGATTGTTTATGTATAATTATTATGTCCTTTGCATCTACTTCCATTTCATTCTAATGCCAAAGATCATGAAATTGCTTGAATTCTCCTTAAGTCAACATAGATTTTTGAGCTACGACTATGGTATGATGATAGGTTCGGAGTGGACCAACTCCTCCTCGGTTTTGTTTCCTCATCACTTGGGCTCTTGCAAACCTCCTTGATAAAGAGATTCTTACATATGTAGCTCATGAAACTTTCTCCCTTGGCAATCCGAAACTATCACAATCCCCTCTCCCTTCCCTCCCCCTTAGGAAGTCTTAAGTCTCCATGGTTGCACTTCCCATTCTGATTGGCTTAAATTCCATTTGTCATGATTCTCACTGCTTAATATTGTCTGGTTCTGTATTTATTTTATTTTAAAATTTCTTCTTACCACTAATGCTCTTGGAGGCTGTCTTAATAGTGTGATTAGAGAGGTTCTCAATCTCTTATATGTGGTTTTTTTTAACTCTTCCCTGTCTGTGATGTGTGTCTTAGTTATTCAGGCCATATTTATAATGGTTCCACATCATTTAGGAAACCTAAAACTTGCGGTCATCTATGTGAACAGTGTTGCAAAAGGAGTTGTAGAGCCTACAAAGGAAACTACTTAAGCATTGTTGAATTTGAATATTTAGCCTCCTTAACCAAACCTAAAAATTTCATATGTTTTCTCATCCACCTCCTTCATGTGGTGTGTGGTTTAAATAACATGGAGATGTAGCTATTTATGAAACAGATCTACCTATCAGTGACTGTGATATAATGGAAATAACATGGATAAAGCTTTATATAGAATCTAGTGGATGAAATGTAATCATGTACTCGATGCCATGCAGATATTGTTAAGGAACATGCTTTTTGAGTTGACTTCTTGTATTTGCGTGTGAGATTGATGGGAAAAAACAATGAACATGGACTTGAGGAATTTTTTGTCAATCTATAAGGCCAGTTCATTTTCCTCTAATCTCCATTTTGCTCATTTTTTATTTCTAGGCTGCCTTTATTTTCTGTCATACATATTGTCATTTTCCCTTCTCCTTTGTTACATTTGTTTCAGGATTGGTTCAAGGGTTGTCATAAAAGAGTTTGGTATTCTATGTACTGCCCTTGCCAATGTGTGATTCGCAAGTTTGTTTAAGCAACTGGTTTAGTGGCGGAAATTATGTCTTATATAATATATTTTTTTTTGAACAGAAACTAAAAGATTATATTATATTATATTAATAAAAGATTAAGTACATTGTCGGATGAGAAATCCAACAAACAAGCAAAATACAACGGTTACAATGATTGTAGAATGTTTCCCCCATTCCTCAGCCATTCCCCAAAAGACAATCCCAGAGAGAGATTTGAGGTAGAGATCCACGAAACAAACAATGTGTTGGATCTCTCCCATATCATGTCGATTTCTTTCTTCTTTTCCTTGAACATCCTAGCGTTTCTCTCCTCCCACACCGTATACCATATTGCTGCCATGAGAACGCTCCAGTACTGTTGTATCCAGATCCTCTTGAAGGATCCTTTCCATAAAGGATTTCACTGTGAAGTAGTTCTCCTTTTCTCCGTCCCATACTGGCCTATCTTCCCCTCCCTCTTCATTCCAATGGAATTCTTGAAGATCATTTAATAACTGTCCCAGTTCCTCCATCCGGTCCTCCCCAATGTTTCCCCCTATGTGCAGATTCCATCCACCTTGACCACCTATCTTCCTGTCGTTTGTGATCTTGAATTGGGAAATGGCAGCTTCATGTTTGTTTGAAATTCTGAATATGTTGGGGTACTTGTCCTTTAACTTTATTCGGCCGCACCATCTATCTTCCCAAAATGCTACACAGTTTCCTTGGCCTATTTTCCAGCTAATGTAAGGTCGCATTTTCTCATAAAGGCTGTAAATTCCTTTCCAAGGGGATTTGTGGCTGCTTCTTTTGTTTTGACCCGCCTCTCTTCCAAAGGCCTTCCTACCATGAACACTTTTGATCACCTTCACCCACATTGAATTTGGTTGCTCCATCATTTTCCATATCCATTTCCCTCTCAGAGCCATATTTTTCACCTGAATTCCTCCTATGCCTAGACCTCCTTTTTCTTTAGGTCTACAAACTTGTGCCCAGCTGACCATGTTTATTCTAGATTCAGCATCCTCATTTTTCCATAGAAAGTTTCTCATGTGCGTTTCCAAGATATGAGCCACCGATTTTGGAATTTTAAACAAGGACATGTAGTAGGTTGGCAGAGCTTCCAGAACTGATTTTAAGAGCAACATTCTTCCCCCTCTAGAGAGATAGCTTTTCTTCCACTCTGCAGCTCTTCTTTTCACAGTCTGAATCATGGGGTCCCAAAATCCTATCTTGTAGGGATTTCCTCCTAGAGGCATTCCCAATTACATCATAGGCCATTCCCCTTGTCCTATTTGAAGCATAGCAGCCAGGTTGTCAACTTCCTCCTTCTTTATGTTAATCCCCAACAATTGGCTTTTTGAGCCATTTATTTTTAATCTTGATAGGAAGCAGAATGTCTGCAGCACCTTCCACATTGTTTGGACTTCCTCCCTACTGTTTTTCATGAATAGAAGGCAATCGTCTGCAAACAGTAGGTGAGTTAGTTGATATCTGTCTTTGCCTACCAACATGCCTTGAATTGTCTTTGACTGAGTAGCCTTTTCCAATATTCTTGTAAAGCTGTCTGCCCCAATGGTGTACAGGAATGGGGATAGAGGATCTCCCTGTCTTAGACCTCTGTGGCTAGCTATCTTCCCTCGGGGTCTTCCGTTTATAAAAACTGAAAAGTTTGTGGTTTTGAGACATCCCTGTATCCACTTCCTCCATGTGATTCCAAATCCTTTTTCCTCTAGTACATAGTCTAGGAATTGCCAACGAACAGAATCGTATGCTTTTGCAAAATCAACTTATAGAAGGAGACCTTGTCTTCCATTAACTCTATAGTCTTCCACTGCTTCATTTGCTATCAGCACTGCTTCTGTTATTTGTCTGTCTCTAACAAAAGCTAGTTGGTGTTCACTGATTGTAGAAGGCAGGATGTTCCTTAATCTGTTAGCTAAAGTTTTAGCTATTATTTTATATATGCTCGTAATGAGACTAATTGGTCTGAAATCCTCCACCCTTGAGGAGTTAATCTTCTTTGGAATTAGACATATGTAGGTTTCATTAACTCTCCTGTTAATAATTCCATCCTTGTGAAATTCCTTCATACACTCCAAGGTGTCATGTTTGATAGTCTCCCACTCTTTTTGGAAAAAAGCCATTGTGTATCTATCAGGTCCCGGGGCTTTTCTTCCATCACAGCTGAACACAGCCTCTTTAATTTCTTCTTCCTCGAAGTCACGTTCCAGCCATTTGCTATCTTCCTTAGAGATTCCATGCTAGTTGATCCCATCTACCCTCCATTTGTGGTAATTCAACTCCTGATATTGAGCCGTGAAATACTCTAAGATCATTCTTTCTATTTCCTCTTCATCTTCCTGCAGGTTGCCTTCGTGGTCCTCTAGTTTTGTAATTGAAGCTTTGGCTCTTTTGAGGGAAAGAATTCTGTGAAAAAATTTGTTGTTGATTTCTCCTTCCTTTGCCCATTTTAGTTTTGCCCTTTGTCCAAGTTTCCTTTCCAAAATATTTTGGATAGCCTGCATTTCTTCAATTATTTTCCTTCTTTCATGGATTAACTCCAGACTGTCTTCAGTTTGCAGATTCTTGTCCACTTGAGTTAATCTGTCTGTTAGACTTCGGTATGTTACTTCATCTTGATCACCTTGACCTTACCTCCATATCTATATTTTGTCTTTGAGATTTCTTAGTTTGGACATCATCTTGTATCCTGCCCATCCCTGACTAGTATCCGTCACCCATTCCTTTCTGATTAACTCCTGAAAACTCTTCTGTTGGAGCCACGAATTCTCTAGTCTAAATGGGGCTGGGCCCCACTTGAGTTTCTTTTCTTTCCCCTTTTTTCCTATTTCACCTGATTACAATTTTAGAAAAATGACTGTAACATAGATGAAGATGTTTAGGAAATTGGTTTAGATTATGTTGTCCAGGAGATGTTGAAGCAGTGCAGATTAGATTATATGAATTATGCCCACTATCATCAACCAAGGAGGAGTTAATTAAGAAAGGAATCTTAATATTGAAGAATTCTTTATCCCATTCTAGAACACCAATCTCTTGAATCCAAAACCAAGGAATCTTGATAGACGACTCTCTTTATTTGGAAAAGCCATGAATTACTATCCAATCTTATGTTATCTAGCAGTTGGAAGTTTTGAAAGTTTGGCTATATGACGGCTTGATGTTGCAGCTCTTTAAGCTGTTTTTTAGAGTCATAGTAGGGGATGGGGGTGATGGTGGTTTATTTTGTTTCTTTAAAGGGCTTTATAATCTGTATGGAGTGTTTTTGGTTTTTGGTGAACTAGCTATGTTAGCTTTTCTTTTTCGTTCATGAAGAGACGTACCTTGTGCATTTTTTAGTTGCACCATTTATTTTAAATTAGGGTATAAATATATTAAGATTCCTCCATTTACTTTCTTTCAGTGAGTTGCATTTTTTTATCAAGCAAAGAAGAGCTATATACTTTGCTTGGCTCTCTGGGGCAGGCATTTATCATGGTGGCCTGAATTTTGGAGCACAACACAGGTAATTGGAAATCTTCAAAGCCTATAATAATCTTTGCTGTTTCCAGAAATGTTTTATTTTGGCTGATTTTTCCTTTTCTTCCCCTTATTTGCTAAATTTTTTGAGTAGTTCAACGGATGGAGATGAGAATTTTGTGGAGAACAAAGGCTTGTTAGATTATTCAAAATTAAGTGGAAGTGCTGAAGCAATTAAACCTAGATCGCTGGCCTTATCTGAATTTCATTTTCTGCTTCTCATTGGAGATAAAGTAAAGGTGCGAGCTTAGATACAGTTGCTTTGCATTTTTTGAATTATGTATTCAACCCATGTGTAAAAAGTTAAAAAAAAGAAAAGAAAAAGAAAAGAAAAATAGGAGTATCACATCTATTACAACTAAATAGGACAAGTTTACTATGCTTAGGCAGCTCACATGAGTATGTTGTAAGTTTGACTTAAAAACTGAAATACGTCATAGAACATAAGCAATCTGAACAAAGGGTGGAAATTTTCTGTTGACTATTGATCAACTAGTAAAGATTCACTATTTTGTTCTTTTCTTGAGGGGCTAAGGAAGATCCACTATTTAGTTAGATGGCTATTTATAAATTTGTGAGACAGTGTTGTATTGGCTCTAGAAGATGCATCTCTCTTGGGGCTTCTATTGGTCGTCTTCCTCATGCCAGTCTTGGGAAACAGTAGAATGATGAAACATGACATTATAATCGAAAAGTAGTGGTAATTTTGCTCATAGACAAAGGATTGTGACATAGAGTGGAAAGATTAGGCCGCCACATTTGGTTCACTATCCGAAACATGAATCCAATCCAATAATATAGAAAATCGGAAAATAACCTTTTATTGTTTTCTGAAATGAGCTGGTTTCTTAATAAAAGTGAAAATTTGTTTTCAGAATCTTTTGAACCAAACAAGTTTTTGATGTTTTTTAATTTTTGGATACAAAAAACTGTATTCAAAACGCAAAGCCTGTAGGGCTTTAGTAAAATGGAAGCAAAAACAAAGGAATAATTTATCATGTATGTACAAGCAATTGATGGCAAGGAGTCATTGGCTAACACAACATTATAGTATGGCAAAAAGAGCAGTATATGGACCTTGAGTCTAGGAATGGACCTTAAATTGGTAAGCTAGGTCTAGGAATGGACCTTGAGTAGACACTGATGGATAATAGGCAATGCCAAAGTGCTTGTATAGGCCAAGGACAAAACAAGAATTCTTCTTGATTCCTCCTTTTTCTTTAGCAAAGACAACTACGTAATCTATTAATAGACAAACCAGTGTACAAACTTGTAACCAAACACCAGAGGGTTTTGCACTACAACCAAGGATCTTAAAACCAAATAACTAACTGAGACAATAGAGTCGACAAACTTCAAAGACCCTAGGTGGACTGTGGACAATTGGATCAACACAAGCTCCAATCAACAAGAGAGAATTCATTAGAGAATGATGAAGCAAAACCCAAGAGCTAGCCATAAATTGGACTCTTCCACATTTGGACTTTCTCTTTAAAATACATTATTAAAATCGTGTCGTTTCTCTCAATCCACAACATCAAATTGTTGCCAAAAAGGCAATTCTAATTACCTTCTTCTCACGGTTTGATAGATTGAGGGAGTGAGAAGGAAACTACTTCTTTGAAATTTCAAGGAATGTCAAACTTGCCACCTGAGAAGGAGAACTGGTTGCACCACAACCATTTGACAAATTGACTATGAATCTCAGAATTGATTCCCTTAACTAATGCATAAAAGTATAAGAAATCTTCCCATCTCTTAAATATCCTTACTTTGAGTCAATGGAGGTTGTCTGGATCCTATGCGAGTAAATGAAGGAAGCACATGGAAAAAATGGCGAATGCAAGCTATTTAAGTGATGAAAAAGAAAGGAGATGGAGGAAAGATTAAGAAACAGGAAATATAATGGAAGATTCAACAAGTGGGAGTGTACGTCACAAAGCCATAACAGACATGGCATACAAGTATTTAGAACCTATTTTGATGAGGTCAAGAATCACAAAGTTGATGAAGGGTGGATAATGGTCAAAGGTAGGAAGGAAAGGAGTAAACAAGGAAATTTAAGGCATAGGGTCCCACGTAATGAGAACAAGAGAGGGAAGGACACATAAAACAATGGAAGGAGGGACATCTATCACAGAGGAAAGGAACGAGGGGTTGCGTGTTGATGAAAGTTTTTTACACTAAATGCAAAAGATTCCTAGTGCATAGTGATGAAGCAAAACTTCTTCTAGAGGAGAAAACCGGATAAGGGAAGTATTAGATCATGCTGAGTGACAAAGACGTTGGTTGGCTGAAGAAGGAAACCAAAAAGGTGATGGAGCAGCCGAATGATGGACCTTTAAGAAAGTACGAAGGGGAAGGGATTAAATGGTGATGGTGGAATCGTCCTCAAATGAGAGGGGTGGCTTCTTGAGGATAGTGAAACTACTCAAAGGATAGCAACAAGCCATTTATGTTTTGAAAGAGGAGGAATCCAATGGATGGAGGAGCCTTTGGAGAGTATTGGACATGGTCATCATGGAAGAAACACCAAGTTCTTGGGGGAAATAGTGCTGTAGGAGGAAAAAAGGGACATACATGAAGAAGGGATGGAGCAAGAACAAAGCCTGTAGAGGACAAAGGCAAGATGGTCCCATTAGACAGGGTAGGTGGAGATAGAGATTGACTCTATGATTGGAAGGAGCATCAAGTTAGCATGACTAGATGCAACAATGGCTCTTTTGGCATGCTATAATGATGTGGAGGTAAGAACGATTGCGAAAGGGAAGACCATTGTGTTAGAAGGAGCTTCACACCATAAATCTAGAATGTTAATATGTTTCGAGAAGGGAGAGTCATTGAATGCAAAAGTGAATGGATTGGAATTGAAGAGATTCCATAAAAAAAATGGGAGATATACTTTCCTGGTCCAAATTGGTGAAGAAGGTGAAGGCTTGTTGGATGTGGCAGAGTCAACAAGGTCCAAGCAAAATTATAGGGTGACATTCCTAAAAGTAAAGGATGAGATTCAGGCTTCCTGTTAGAAGAACTGGAGTTGTACAAAGATCATAGGATCTTGGAATTAAGATTGGTGGAGTTGCTAAGATTTTGGTGCAAAGAGGTGGAAGAAGCAAGGAAAACAAGAGCGGGAATGGAGGAGAAAGAACAAGGGAGGCTGGCATTAAATTTTTTCAATGACGAGTGGAGGCAAGGAAACTCCTTTGGTGAGGAAAGCCAACAGCAGAGTATGATGTGCTGGTAAGGCATGGAGACATGCAATTGGATGTAACAAATCAAAAGTGTATGGTGGCCGATGCCATGGCATGAAAATTTGACGAATTTTTGAGAAATTAGCCAAATGAATTAGGTAATTTGGACAATCGAAGTGAAGTTTACTTGTAATTATAAAAAAAAATTCATCGAAATCTTTAAAAAAAAATTAGTGAAGTTCACCTTAAATCGAAGTTTTGACAATTTTTGCAAAAAAAAAAAAAGCATAAAAGCCGTAGAAATGACATTTTTAATGAAAGAATTTATGTGGTGCATAAATATTCTTTTGCATAATCATAGATATTATAAAAAAACTTTCTCTATGAATGAAGAAGATTGAAGCCGAGATATATGTAACTAGCGAGTGAAATCCAAAAGAAAGGTGAATGAGTCGTAGCCTGGAGGAGAGGGGTATAGAGAAGAATGAGAGGAGAAAAATAAGCTTAAAGTTGAAGAGGAGAGGCGTTGAGAGAATAACGAGAAGATAGCTGTTTGCTGTAATCGATAAAGAAGATTAAATATACTTGCGCTTGCAGCAACTGACGAGCTAGTCACCAATTGAGCTAGGGCTTATGTTTGCACGACCATAAGGGTTTGATGATGAGTTTCTCTTTTTTTATTTTTTTCTTTTTTTTAAAAATAATAGTTTTAAGTTAACATGCACGATGTGCATTAAATATTGTTAATGTTAAAATACAAATTTGGAGCCGCCCCCAGGGCGTTGGCATGGTGGAGCAGGGCGGGCGCGTGCTCACAAATTGTCACGCGTTCGATCCCCGTCCCCGCCATTGTTCTGATGTCTCCCGGGCCCGGCCTTGGGGCGGGCGGGGTAGCCCCCTTGGTGGATTAGTCGGGTTACAGCCTAGACACCACCAGCGGTCATAAAAAAAAAATACAAGTTTGGAGCCATTACGTGCATACATTTATTTGTAAAATGTATTTATTTATGTTTGGTTTTCATCAGTTTAATATGTGTATATTTTAGCATTGACATAAAATTTTTTATTAATTTTTTTTAAGTTGGCACATTTTTACAAAAATTCTTTTGAATTTTTTAAACTTTTCGAATTAATTCAAATTTTTAAATGTCGAAGTGTGAGACAGAATCCAATTTTCATTCCTCTGCTGATGTGCGATGGGAGGTGTAGCGGTGACAAGTCTTTAGGGCAAGGTGTGGGGCAGTTGACGCAGAATGTATGAAGAAGGAGAGGAGGACATGTGGATAAGGCCATGATGATATCATATGAGCTAGAGAAGAAGAAAAGTTAGTTGGGTAGGTGGACTAGGCCAAGAAACAAATAAGAGAAAATGATGCCCAAAAAAAAGAAAAAAGAAAGAAAAAAAGGAGCTATTAGCGTAACCTCAATATTGGGCCGTTTCAAAGTGAGGCCCACGAGATTTCCAAGGGAGCAAGATGCGGGGGTAAAATGGGATGCAACTTATAGGAGCCTTTGGAAGTTCCTTCACTCATTGCACCAATGGTATGAATCATTCATTAGATTGCGGCTCGGTAGAGGTGATGCAATTCGATTTTGGGAGGATGTGTGGTGGGTAGAAATTGTGTGATATCCTATTCTTCTGATTGAATTGAAGGTTCAACATCTATCAAATGGGATTTTCATTTGAGAGCAGCCGATGGTCCGAAATGTGAAGAGGAAGAGATAGCTCTTTGAGCTTTGATTAGGGATTGTGTGTTGCAAGAAAGACATGACGAAATTGTGTGGATTAAGGAATTAGATGGGCAATTTTCCGCAAAATCTTTTTTTTTTTTTCACTTGAGTGATGTTCTATTGATGCAATTAGGTGCATTATTGCAAGGGTTGTGGAAGGCTCCAATTCCATCTAAAGTAAAGTTTTTTGTGTGGGTTGTGTTTAAAAGGAAAGTTAACACAGGAGAAATGATTCAAAAATGGTTAGCGAGTCATTACATCTCTCCCTCTTGTTGTCTTTTGTGTAAACAAAACATCAAGTCGGTGGAGTACTTGTTCTTCTCATGCCCTTTCTCAAATAAAGTGTGGACAAAATGAAGAGGCACTTCCTAATATTCCCAGAGTCGATAGAATTGGAAGTTCAGTTTAGTATCTGCCCATATTGGGAAGCGATCAATGCAAAATGGAGGAGCCATTGGATGGTAGTTCGTGTGGCGGTGTCGTTGTGTTTGCGGAAGGAAAGGAATGTTAGGCTTTTTAAGGAAAGATGTCTGTCATCACATACGATTTGGGGACAATCTCACTCTCTAGCTTCTTTTGGATTAGTAATTATTCGTTATCAATAGGCTATTCGTTGTTAGAGTGGTTAAGAGGGTGGAAAAATATAATTTAGCGTCCATCGGGCTTTTTTGGGTTGGGGGGGGAGAGGGGGGGGTTTGTATTATTTCTCAACGGGTGTTTTCAATTATATATCAATAAAAGATAGTGTTTCTTTAAAAAAAAAAGTGAGCCCCACAAAGGGAATGGGTCTAGCTTGAAGGTCTATAGCATAATGGAGGATAAGGCCCAAAATAAATTTGGGGCCTACAAAAGGTGGAATGCCATCCAACGTGCGCTAGAAACATTTGGAAAGAGTGGGCCCACCTCAAAAGATGAAGATTACCAAGAAGATATGGGGGAGAGTGACGATGTGGAGGATTATGTCCTAAAGACTTAGCCAGATGAAGAAACAAAAGGAAAGGATGGAGGGACAAAATGGAGAGTGGACTTGCAGACTGGATGATGAAGAGTAGAGTATGAAGGATGACCAACCCAAAAAAAGTATGCTTTATTATTCGCATTCCCTCTTCCTCAAAATCCCCTGCATCAGCTCTACAAGGACTAGGGGAAGGTTGGTTGGATCAGCAGGAGGTGGTAGGGAAGGAACATGCAGAAGTGCCAATTGTACAGGAGGAATCAATGGACCGGGATAATAGGATGGAGGAAGAAGAGATTGCCTAGTTGCATGTTTTCTTGAACCAAATTGAGGCAAACATAGGAGAGGCTGCTTGTTTGGAGTAGAAGGGTGGAGATTTGGGAATTGTTTGGTGGAGATGAAGATAATTACGCTGAATATAAGAGGCTGCGGATTCTAAGGAGAAAATGGAATGTACAAAAAGAGCCTTTAACAGAGTTAGGTCTGATATAGTCGCGTTATGCGAGAGTAAAAGAGAGATAATATAGAAAGACTTAGTTAACAACCTATGTAGAAGCAGATATGTGGGGTGGTTAGTGTTGGCAGCAAGGGGTTCTACTGGATTGTGTTGATTATTTGAGACACTAGGTCCATTGAGGTAGTGGAGACAATGATATTGAGCTACTATATCTCAATAAAAATTAGTAACAAGGAAGGTAGGAATTGGGTTTTTATTTCCCCAGCAGTTTATGTTCTCCTGAGAAAGAGGAAAAGGCATTCTTCTGGGAAGAATTGGCAACTCTACCAATTCTTTGCTTAAGCCCCTAGTGTGTGGCAGGAGATTTTAATGCTATCAGGAAGCCAAGTGAGAAGCTGGGGGAAGGGAGTATGACAACACTATGACTCAACTTGAGGACTTGATCAATTACATAGGTTGGAGGGAGACAAAGAATAGAAACTTCCCCTTTACTTGGAAAAATGGTAGGAGGAGGATAATGATGTCTTAGATAGGTTCTTTTTCAACATTGAATAGGGGAGTATGATAGATGGTGTGAGACAATTAGTGCTTTAGAGACTAACATTTGACCATTGGCTTATGTTGTTGGAAATGGGCAAAATCAAATGGGGACTTACTCCCTTTAGATTTGAGAATTTCTAGCTAGAAAATAAGGAGTTTAAAGGAAGATTGCAGGTATGGTGGAAAGGAACCAACCTTGAAGGCTGACTATCAGTTTGTGGGGTAGTTAAAGAGTCTAATGGAAAATATTAAGGAGTGGTGTAGGAAGGAGAAAAGTAGGGAAGACATAAAAAGAGCTAGACTTGAAGGGAAGATGGGAGAGCCCCAAAAAAGGGATGGCAGGAGTGGAATGTTCTCAGGAGATACTTACCAAATGGAACCAGTTAGTGGAAGGAATAAAGGAAGTTGATAAGAGGAAGGAAAGAATAGCCAGACAAATGAATTGAGGTGGGCAAAGGAAGATGAGAGGAATACTAAATACTTTTAACAAGTGCTCCATATTGCAAAGGCCAAAAATTAGATAGACTAAATAGGGGATGGGAATGAAATGATTGAGGAAGAAGTTGGCATTTGGCTTGGGAAGTGATGAAAGGAAAGGTAAATAGTGGGATATGGGTCAGAAGAGGTTCCCCAGCTTATACTTGTCTCCGCATCGTTGTTTGTTCTGCAGGAGAAATGGGGAGCATGTGGATCATTTTTTTCCTTCATTGCTTTTTTGCTTCCTATGTTTGGGATATGTGGAGACTTCATTTTCCCGCTATCTCAGATACTTTCGGGCAGGATCTTTCTTTTTGCGTTTGCCCCGGCTGGGAGAGGATGGAGAAGAAGTGGAGAGACCATTGGACTGTCGCTAGTTTGGCAATGGTGTAGTGTGTTTGGAAGGTGAGGAATGTGCGGCTTTTTTTTTTTTTTTGAAACAAAAACTTATATATTAATTATAAAAATAGGTACAAAATGCCGGATGCGGTATCCGAACTTTACATTTCAGTGCAATGATCAAAAGATTGTAAAATGTTACTCCCTCTACCTATCCATTCCCCAAAAGAGTATCTTATACCCAATTTAGTATAACAAATCCATGTAGCGAAAAGATTATTTGACTGCTCCCACACCATCCTATCTGTCTTCATTTTGTTAGAGAAAAGTCTTTGATTCTTTTCCTCCCATACAACATACCACACGGCCGCTAAGACAATCTTCCTATATGGCTTGAGTATTGACGGTGTATTAACATCTGAAAAAGATTCTCCATTGTAGGGGAGACAAAACTGGTGTTAATTTTGTTCCATTCCCTCCACAAAAACTTCACCAAGTCACACTCAATGAACAGGTGTACAGTTGATTCCTCCTTCTTCCTGCACATGAAACAGATAGATGGATTTAGAGTGTGGGTTGGGAGTCTCTTCTGAATGTTTTCTGCAGTCTGTAACTTATTTAAGCTAACAATCCACATGAGAATCCTTGCTTTTAATGAAATTTTCATACTCCAAATGAACTCTACTGGAATGTTTGTATGTTCTTCTGATCGACCTGTTAAACTCTCCATAAAAGACAGCACTATAAATTTTCTGCTGCTGTCTTTGTTCCAGTTCGGCCTGTCCTCATCATTAACATTGTTCAATTGAAAGTTTTGAAGGGTGTTCAGCAAGCCTCCCAACTCTTCCACATAATCCTCACCAATATTGCTACTAATATGTAAATTCCACCCTCATTGGGGTCTCCCCTCCACACTGTTTCTGCTGCAGAAATCAGAAATTGCTCCTCCCTTTTTTTGAGATAGTCTATATATGTTAGGAAAACTATCTTTCAATTTGTTATGTCCACACCATATATCCTCCGAGAATTTCACCGTGTCCCCTTTCCCAATCTTCCAAATAATGTGGGGTTCCAAGTACTCATACATTTTGAATATGTCTTTTTACGAGGCCTTGTGACTCACTTTCCTTTTAACCCCTGCTTTCCTCCCAAAACCTTCAGATCCATGTATACTTCGAATTATCCGAGCCCACATAGTTGTCGGATTCTCCAACATTCTCGAAATCCATTTTTCTCTCAAGGCCATATTACGTTTTAGTAAGCCCCCTACTCCTAGACCCCCTTCTTTGATCTGTGTGCTCACTTGATTCCATCTTACCTTGTTCTGACCTTTGTCGAGATCTTCATGTCTCCATAGAAAGTCTTGCATCATCCTTTCTATGTTATGAGGAACAGATTTTGGAATTCTGAAAACTGACAGAATGTACATTGGGAGGGCCTCTAGCATAGTTCTAATGAGAAGCAATCTTCCTCCCCTAGACAAATAACTCTTTTTCCAACTAGTTATTCTCCTCTAAACTGTTTGTAGCATCACTTCCCAGAAAACTGTTTTGTTGGGATTTCCTCCTAGAGGAAGACCCAAATAGGTCATAGGCCAACTCTCGGGGGCTAACCTTAATGAATCAGCTGTGTTGCCTAGCTTTGAGCCTTGAACATTTATTCCCAACAATTACCTTTTAACGCCAATTATCTTCATTCTTGTAAAAAAGTAGAACGTCTCAAGAATCTTCTTTACCGTTATAATCTCCTCCTCCTTGTCTTTCATGAAGATAAGGCAATCATCTGCGAATAGAAGGTGTGTGTAAGCCTCACCTTCTCCTTTCCTACCTCAATACCTTCTAGCTTTCTTGCTTGAAGCGTTTTTTGGATTACCCTTGTTAAAGTATCTACAACTATTGTGAACAGAAAAGGGGACAACGGATCTCCTTGTCTAAGACCTCTATAACCATCAAACTTTCCATGCGGTTTTCCATTTATTAAAACTGATTAGTTCATTATTTTGAGGCAAGCCTATGTCCATTTCCTCCACTGATTTCCAAATCCCTTCTTTTGGAGAACAAAGTCCAAAAAAGCCCATTTAACTGAATCAGAAGCTTTGGCTAGATCAACTTTCAGGACATAGCCTTGTTTGCCACTAATTCTATGCTCTTCAACCGCCTCATTAGCAATCAAAATCGCATCTGTAATTTGTCTTGAGGCCACAAAAGCCATTTGATTTTCACTAACTGTTTTGGAAAGAACAAATCGCAGCCTATTCGCCAAAGTTTTGGCAATTATCTTATAAAGGCTTGTAGTGAGGCTTATGGGGCGGAAGTCTTCAATCTTTATTGAGTTCATCTTTTTTGGTATGAGACAAATATAGGTTTCATTCACCTTCCTATTTATAATGACATCTTGATGAAATTCCTTCATGCGTGCTATAATATCTTCCTTGACTATACTCCAATTTCGTTGAAAGAAAGCCATCGAAAACCCATCTGGACCTGGAGCTTTCCCGCCATCACAGCTAAACACTGTTGCTCGAATTTCCTCTTTCTCAAACTCCCTTTCGAGCCAAACACTATCCTCCTTTTGAAGCTGTTGCCATTCTAGGCCTTCCATTGCCCACTTTGAAGCAATAGGTTCCTTAACTAAGTCAGAGAAATAATTCAAAATTATATTCTGAATTTCCAGGTCCTCCTCAACTAGCGGTTCATTATTGTTCTCAAGCTTTGAGATAGCAACCCGAGCTCTTCTGATTGAAAGAATTCTATGAAAAAAATCTTGAATTCACATCCCCTTTTTAGCCCATCTTAACTTTATCTATTGACGGTATTGCCTCTCCTGTCTGCAATCAATGATCTGAATCTCTTCTATTATCTTCCTTCTTTCCTCCAAAAGGGCTTGCAAATCCTCATTTTTCAATCTCTTGTCCAGCCCTTTCAACTGTCTCCTCAAAACTGTTTGTCTATTTTTATCCTCATTTGTTTGCCCCTTTTCCCACTCCTTCAACTTTCTTTTAAGGTTGCTAAGCTTCTGCATTATCTTGTAGCCAACCCAGCCTTGGCTTTGGTCACCTTCCCATTCCTCCTTCATCATTTGCAGCAGTTTTGGCTGTTGAAGCCACTCATTATTGAATCGGAAAGGAGTAGGCCCCCATTTTCCTTTTTTAGTATCAAGTAAGATCGGCCGCTGATCATATGTCAATCTTTGAAGGCCACATATTCTCTGCTGAGGGAACCTTTCACACCATTCCTCGTTGCAGAGGAATCTATCTAGTTTAGACATGACTGGATTGACTCTTCCATTACTCCATGTGTAAGATAGATTCTTCATGTCAGGTTCGAATAGGTTCATATCTTGAATCCAGGATTTGAACATCCTCATTGAATCCTTCACCTACTGATTGTTTCTTTTCTCTTCCAACGTTTTGATCATATTGAAATCCCCTCCTATGAACCATGGTACTTGAATACTGGCAGACAAAGCTGCAATTTCAGTTAAACAATTCTCCTTCCCTTGGCGATCGCATGAGCTGTACACCACTGTGAACCACCAATAATCCTCTCCCCCACTATTGATTTTAATGGGCAGAGAATGCATCCCTTCGACTTTATCAACCACCTTCATGTTTCGAACATCCCACATAATGAGAATTCCGCCTGTTGTACCCTCTGCTGAAAGGCTTGCCCACCTCACAAATTTTCTTTTCCATAGTTGGGAGATCAAACTTAGATCAATGCCGTCCTTCTTGTTTCCTGGAGCATAATCAAATCAGCTTTAGTTGCTAAGATCGTTGATCTGATGAGTCTCTTCTTTGGCTCAGACCCACAGCCCTGAATATTCCAATTTAGAATCTTCATAGAAACAAAAGTAGCCCCCAACAAACACTAGGCTAACCTACTGGACTCTGATCAATTGCGCATTGATCGACAGCAAAAAGTCACTAACCCTTTCATACTCCCATTACTGTGCTGTCATTTCACCATGTGTGCTTTCTGTCCGTTGCATCATCTGTTGTTCTCCTTCTGATATGAAGCTTTCATAAGGATGTAGCGTAGCATGCTCAGTGAATTGTCGTACAACACTATTTCTCTTATTTGATTCTGTCTCGTGTGGGTGGCCCTCTAGTCCGCTCGAGGAAGTAGATTTGGTAGAGTTAGAGTCAGAGGTGCGTACCTGAAGGTGGTCGTCTCATCCTGTGGCTCTGAGCCGCTTCCTGGTCCCATGTCCACCCGAGTGAGATCAACGTCCGTGTTCTGGGTATTTGGAACTCGTTCGAAGCCTTCTCGTTCTTGTGGATCCGGGTATTTAGATTCTGTCCCTAGATCCGGTTCACTTTCCTGCATATAGTTTCCCCATTGAGCCCCCGTATCTGTCAAGCCCATAAGCCCTTTCTTTTTTGTTCGCTGGTACACGTG
>JAJIYU010002399.1:0-30533 GCA_030144865.1 Tinospora cordifolia
AGAAATTTATTCCAATCCTTGTGGTTCGACCTTGGGCCTCCCCAAGTTTATTACTTGTTGAATATACTACATTGTTTTCCCTAGTTACACTTATAAATTGTTGCATTATTTCCTTTATGTCTAGGGTTTATTTATGTTGCATATTATTCATTCATCATCTAAAGAATGCATTTTTGCATCTCTTTATCTATTTAAAAGTGTGCACATAAAGTAAGCAACACCCAGCAATAGTAACAACAAACTAGACAGAATCAGGCCCGAATGTTTGTTATCGAGGACAGACAGGCAGACCCAGCTCCGACTGTCTAAGGTACATTCCTACTATTTAATATCGTTGTTAAGATCTTGCTTGATTCGGGTGGCACTATGTCATTTGTGTCAGAAGAACTAGTTAGAAAATTACAATTAGTGACATCTGCACCACCAGAACCATTGTATGTATCCACTCCCATAGGAACTACTATGATTGCCCGAAAAACTTGTACATGTGAGTTGAGATTTAGAGATAAACTAATAACTGTTGACCTAAGAGTGTTACCTTTCCACGGTTATGATGTGACGTTGGGCGTAGAATGCTTAACTCAATACCAAGCTCATATTGACTGCAAAAGACGGAGAGTCAAGGTGGTTCTACCATCTGGTGAACTAATAAAAGTCAAGGGGAATATGTAAATATTACCCCGAAGCCCTATGACCACTATGCTGCATTGCATAAGGCAGAGTAATGACTTTACGCAAGTTTTGGATGATGATATTAGGGAGTCAAAAGATATTCAGGAGATACTTGTAGTGGAAGAGTATCCAAATGTCTTTGCAGATGATTTACCTGGATTACCGCCACATAGACACGTAGAATTCAATATTGAACTACAACTATGCACAATCCTATAGTCATTCCTCCCTACAAAATGGCACCAGTGGAGTTGATCAAACTTAAGACACTGTCAAATGAACTCTGTAATAAGGGATTCATTAGACCGAGTGAATCACCATGGGGAGCTCTTGTACTATTTATGAAGAGGAACGACAGCTCAATGAGGTTATGTGTTGACTACAAGAAGATCAACCAAGTGACCATAAAGAATAAATATCCAAGTGACCATAAAGATAAACATCCTCTACCCATAATAGATGACATGTTTGATCAGTTGAGGGGAGACACTCATTTCTCCAAGATTAATCTGAGGTCAAGTTATCACCAGTTAAGGATCAAGGAGGCGGACATTCATAAGACATGTTTCAAGACTCGATATGGGTATTTCAAGTTCACAGTGATGTCGTTTGGTTTGACCAACACACCAAATGCATTCATGGACTTAATGAACAAAGTCTTCCAACAATATCTAGATCAGTTTGTAGTGGCGTTCATTGATGATATCTTAATCTACTTCAGATGAACATGTAAAACATTTGAAATTTGTGTTGGGCACATTGAGGAGAAATGAATTGTATGCTAAGTTCAGCAAGTGTGAGTTCTGGATGAAGATGGTCAAGTTTCTTAGCCACATAGTTTCGGTCAAAGGGATATCAGTCGATCCAGATAAAGTGGAGTCGATGACTAAATGGAAGCAGCCAAAAATGGTGACAAAAATTAGAAACTTTTTGGGTTTAGCAGGATAATATTGAAAGTTTATTCAGGACTTCTCCAAGTTAGCTAGGCCTGTAACTAAGCTGACCAGGAAAGGAGAGAAATTCATCTGGGATAAGATATGCAAAGAATCTTTTCAAGATTTTAAGAGGAGGTTGACTTAAGCTCCAATTTTGGCTACCCCTACACATGGTGTTTATAACATCCCAACCCCCGAGACTTTCAATTGGACTTAACCACAAGGCGGGCTGGGCAGGTGTCACTTTATAAGTACACAACTTGACTTTCTATTTTAATTATCCCGTGCCTTATTTATTTAAAAACATTCACTAAGGCAATTGCACAACAGATAAAAGAAAACTTTCTAATTTCTTTATTCAATTTAATAAAAGAGAGTACATAACTCAAATTTAAGTTAAATGAAACTATTACAGCTTTCTAATTCAAAACTTGAGCAACATGTCCTCACATATAAATTTTAAAATTTAAAACCCTATCTAATTTTAATAGTCTTCATGATTCAATTTCCTAAAAAATATGAGAGAGATGGGTGAGCATATAACCCAGTGGATTATTTCATAAATGACTAAATTATTAATTCAAATCAAAAGCACATCCAAATTCAAATACTTATATATATTAAGTGATTCAAACAATATCTTTGGTTATTATTAGCGTTAAGACTAAAAGAGGTTCTAAACCCTTGATGCTTTTATCAAAATAATCTACTCTCGGATGGAAAGACAATTCATCTTATCATATTCCATTGAAATAAGGATCTTATGTCCATATTCCAAGTATTTTGATTTATACCCATCCACGCTCAGTGCTAAGACCCATATACACTAAGCATATATAAAGAACACTCATAGCATCACTTAGATTAATATGACAGTACGTAGTTCATAAACTTTAAAGTCTTAAACTTAATTCTCACATATTCTAACATCAGAATAATAAAATTAAGAATAAAACATTCAAAAAGTATGAAAACAATACCTAGCATGCTTCATATTTTAAATCAACCCTAAGCATGGAAGCTAGGTATGACATGATATCATGATTACTTAAAACATGCATACAAGATAAACTGAATTTAAATCATAATTAAACATGTTGAAAACTAAAACTAAATGTGCTAAACTAAAAATAAAAGATGCATAAACATGCTAAAAACTCAAACTAGCAAAGTAGAAGTGTAGAAAATCTCATCTACCTTAAGAAGTGTTTTCTAAAAAATTCAGCAGAGGTTTCTTTCTTCTGTGCACTTCAAGAACAACCAGCAACTTCAAGAATGTAAAAGTAATATAAAATCCTAACTTCTCACTAGAAATAACTCAAAAACACAAGAGAGTGAGAAGGGGTCGCTAAAAAGGAGGTTTAGAACAAATTAAGAGGAAATCTTAACTCTTGCTTTGAGATGAAGAAGAAGTGAGCATAAGGGGGTTGATATAAATTTTCAAGAGGGCATAGGGGGCATGGTTTGGGATGAGAAAAGGAAATCTTTCCATTTTCCACCCTATATAGTTGCACTATAGTGTAGACTAGGGTTTGGTCTCGATTGCACTGTTTGAAAAATCATAGCACAATTACTCGCACACGGCCGGGTCAAAGCATGCCAACTTGTGTCTCATACGAATGTCGCACCGCCCAAAATAAGAATTTGCCTATTCTTTATATTGTGCTGTTATTTTTGACTTTCTTTGCCTCAAATCCTTTTATATTTGTATATGTATGGGTTGTCAGACGCAAATCATTACATATATACATATATATATACACACCATAACTTGCCCATAAATATATATACAAGTATAAGCTTTCTATTATTATAAGCTTGTTATAATAAAACTTGCAACCCATGTCTTTATTGAATTTATTAATAAATACTCATTTAATAATAATTAGTAATTTATTAGAAGAATATGTATTTTATTTTATTTTCTAATTTTTGAATTTCCTATTATTTACTTATAATGATATATATATATATATATGTATGTATGTATGTAGGTAAGTTTCATATCCATATTTTTTTCCCTTATAATGCTTTGGAATTTGGGTATGAAGTTGTGATAAAAGAGATAATGGCATGGGTGTAAAGACCAAAGTTTAACATGGGTCAACTGTCCAAGTTTCTAATATATATAATATGAACTTGCTATATATATATATATATATATATATTTCATTTGTCCTTTTGGCTACCCATTAAAAATATCACCATAATTTTCACATAATTTTAAAGAGTCAATTTGTCTTCATTTATTAAATTTTATACAAATTTTCATGGTGTTATTTGAATTACATGATATTTTCTCTAAAATCTTGCAATTTTCTTGAGAGTTATTTTATTCAAATAATTTCTTCTAATACTAAAATAAATCCTGGGTGTTATAGTGTTAGATATGCTTTGTATACAGATGCATCACAGAATGGGTTGGGTGTCGTATTGAGGCAAGAAGGGAAAGTTATTGCTTACACGTTTCAACCGCTAAAAATCCATGAGCAAAACTATCCTACGCATGACCGAAAACTAGCTGCTATCATGTTTGCCTTAAAGATTTGGAGGCATTATCGCCATGGAGAGAGATTCAACCTATTTTCAAACCATAAGAGTTGCAGTACATCTATACTCAGAAGGAGTTGAACTTGAGACAGCGGAGAAGGATGGAGTTTCTGAAGGACTATGACTTCCAACTCCACTACCATCACGAAAGGCTAATGTCATAGCCGATACCCTTGGCAGAAAGTTCGATAAGAGGAATGAAGAAAAAAGGCAAATGTATCAGCTAATCAGTGAATACAATCTGAGTGTAGCATCAAACAGGAAGCAAGTATAACTATGTGCATTGGTTTGCCAACTAGACTTGCTATGACAGATTAGAGATGAGCAGAAATGAGACAAATGGATTGTGGATCTGAGGGAAGGTGTAAAGCAAGGCAAACACACTAATTTCAAGATCAACGTCGAAGGTACCTTAAGACTTGGAGATAGAGTCTGTGTACCAAAGAGTGGGCAGAGTAGAAGAACCATATTGGATGAGCTCACTAGACCAAGTACACGATGCATCCAAGAGGTGATAAGATGTACCAGAACCTCAAGAAGACTTACTGGTGGAGAGGTATGAAGAGGGAAATAACCAAGCATGTCTCAAAATGTCTAACCGGTCAACAGGTAAAGGCTAAACACAGGAAACCCTCAAGGATGTTGCAACTGCTTCCGATCCTAGAATGGAAGTGGGATAATATTACAATGGACTTCATGACCGGCCTACTAAGAAATGAGAAGGGTGATGACACAATATGGGTGATTGTAGGTTAGCTCATGAAGGTAACCCATTTCCTACCCATTTGATCTACAGATACAGTTGGAAAACTGGGAGAATTGTATGTCAAGGAGATAGTAAGGCTACATGGTGTACCCAAGGCCATTGTGTCAGATAGAGATTACAGATTCACATCTCTGTTCAAGCAGAGCTTACAGAAGGAATTGGGCAATAGACTCACCATGAGTATTGCATTCCATCCTCAGACAGATGTGTAGTCTGAGAGAGTGTGTTGATCACCCCGCAAGTGTACGGGATTGCAATAGTAATAACTGGTGAGACCTGATATCGTCATCAGGGAACGTATAAAAAATCAACTATCTTAAAGCCCAATTTATTATCAATTTAAATTTTATTAAAGCTACAAATTCGATTGATTAAGAATTAGAATTAAACTCCTAAAAACAGTCAAATATAAAACTGAAAAGTAAATTATTGAAAACTCTTTAGATTAAATTATCTAGGATAGTAAACTTTCTTGTGATCACCTTCAATTCCTATTTCAGTAAATCAAATTTCTTTGTTCAATAGGTTCTAGCACTATTCATCAAAGCCTTCTCCCGAAGTACCTTAACACCTATTAGTCTAATCACTAATACCCTCTCCTGAGACGTACAGTTAATAGTCTAATGCATTAAACACAATTATAACGTGCAACCTCCTAAGCAATCAACAACCTCCCGGTCAATTGATTAATCTAAGTTTATAATTTGATTTTTAGATTATTAATCTTCACTCCTGAGTTAGATTAACATTCTATAATCATTCCTTTTATGGCTAGTAAAAAGAAAGCATTAAGAATCCAAATTATAAAACAAAACCTTAGAAATAGATTAATCAAAGTAAGAATACCAGGATTCTACAATCCAGATTTACATCCTAGGCTTAAAATAAACCTAGCTTAACATGATTAAGAGTTCACACATCAAAGAATTTAGATCATAAATAAACATACTCAAATCTTGGGCATTGATCTTTAATTCTTCTCCGTCTTCTCTCTGTTCTCCTTCGTCAGCCGTTTTTCTCTAAAAACTTCATTCTCAAAAATAGATCTTCCTTAAAACCCTACTACAATAGCCTATTTATAGTTTTTCACTAAAGAAAACCCTAAAATAATAAAACACGTCTGCCGACTGCGGTCCATAAGTAACCGACCGCGGTCCACAGTACGATAAAAAAAATCGAATATGTGAAATCTCGAGCGACCGCGGTCCATAAGTTACCGACCGCGGTCCACAGCGGGATATTGTTTTCTTCTTCTTCCTTGTTGTTTTCATCAGTGACTTTTCCTCATTTTTGGCCATTTTCAACTCCTCGCGCTCTCCTATTCCTATTCCAATTCATTCTAAACCTGCACAAACACTGAAAACCTTTCTCGGACATTATATTCATATAAAAAATGATAGAAACAACATTAAATCATGCTAATATGCAACTAATCATGCAACAATGCTCTAAATGCATATTTAACTAAATATAAGCAAATACACTAAATTTTCTATTACACTAATGCAGATTATACATAAAATACCTATAGTATAGTTAGTCTACTATGCAACTAACAGAGTTATACAAATATTAGAAGATATGTTGAGAGCATGTATCCTTTACTTCAAAGGTAATTGGAGCAAATACTTGCACTGAGTGGAATTCGCTTACAATAACAGTTACTAGGTGAGTATCAAAATGGTTCTGTACAAAGCTCTCTATGACAGACCTTGTAGATCTCTATCATGTTAGGCAAACTTTGAGGATAATGCACTTATAGGGCCAAACCTAGTACAAGAGATGAATGAACGGGTAAAACAGATACAAAAGAGGTTAACCACGGCTCAGAGTAGGCAGAAGAGCTATGCGAATAACAAGAGAAAACCTATAGAGTTTCAAGAGGGAGATAGAGTGTTCCTGAGGATCAGCCTTTAAAAGGGAATAAAACTTTTTGGGGTCAAAAGGAAACTATCACCAAGATTCATCAGTCCGTTAGAAATACTCAAGTGAGTTAGTGAGCCTGCAAGCTCGATCTACCGAACAAAATGTCCTTGATCGACAACGTATTCCATGTATCGATGCTACGAAAATATGAACTGGACCCCTCTCACATCATACATTTGGAAGAAGTCAACATCTGGAACGATGTCACTTACAAAGAACTAGCCATCAAAATATTGGATCATAAAGTGTACCGTCTCAGAACCAAGGACATCCCTCTAGTCAAGGTTCTATGGAGACACCATGACCTAGAAGAGGCTACCTGGGAGTTAGAAAGCGAAATGCAAACAAAGTAGAGCTTTTTACCAGGAGTAGCTAACTAGAGAGCATCATACAAGTATGTGATCACTTTAAATTTAGAGGATGAAATTCTTTTAAAGGGGGTAGATTGTAATAACCCAAGGTTTAGAAACAAATTCACAGTTTTGCGTTTTGAAGTGGGAAAGTGCCATGGAGCCACAATCCTGGTGAGGAAGATTGCAGTCCTACGTCCCAATTTTTGTGGCCTTGTGAAGACCATGGTCCTGGGTCAGGAGGACCGTGGTCCTGCCATTAAAAACTCATAAATCCTGAGAATGACGTACGACAGGGGTCCACAATCGCGATCCTGTGATTAGGGCAATGTTAAGACCGCGGTTCTCAGGCCAAAGAATGCATTCTTGCAATTGGAAACTAGAAATGAATGGTGATCGAAACACTAATCGTGTACATATATACACACACACACACACACACACACACATACAAACATACATACATACATGTATGTAGAACCCTAATGACACCGTTCAGTTGCTTATCGTGTTCACAGAAACCTTCAGTGAGCAGACGAAACCCTAAGAGCAAAACGAGCCACCTCTATTGATCTACTTCTTCCCTACCAATATGCCCACGTACTTCGTTTTCCTATCAAGAAACACTCGCAGGAAATGAGCAAATGGGGTGTTGCGATCTCATTCAGGAGAACCGAGAATTGTGCTAAGTGTGTCGCAAGGGGCGCTGCGATATTGTGTAGAGAACAATGAACCATGCTAAGTGTGTTGCTAGGTAAGAGATGATTATAATAATCCCTTGATATGTATTGTCATACAAAGAAATAATCAAAACGTTTTCTAACAAGATGTTCAATCTTTAGGGCATGACCAAACCGTAGGACATTCATAAACGTGAAAATAGATAGAAAAACGATCGGCTCGAAGGTATAACGTCCTACTTCATGTTTAGTGTGTTCGAAACCAATACAATTGTTTAACATCTGTTTAGTGATAATCGTTTTTCCTGGCATAATAGGGCATAGAAACAACATGAAAGTATTTTGGAAAGACTATCGAAAGAAGAACGATTAACAGAAAGGTATAAAGCAATTTTAAAAGCTAAAATGATTATCCTTGAATTGCAAATGTGTAAAAGTCCCAATTATGAGGGAAACAAAAAATGCACCGGGAATGCAATTTTTTGGAATACCTTGTGACTATTACAATGCTGCACATAACACACTGCAAGAACAACTTCGCTTTCCTGCAGTGACGCTGGGTATACTGCGGTAACACGATCAACAATTAGTTTATCAGACTTTTTGCGCATGAAATTGTAACGACTATATTATTTGATGGTTATGACCTATTTGCATATCATATAACATGTAGATCACGTAATAATGGTTTTAGGGGTTAACAATAGTGCGAACACTTACCCTAACAAAGATTTGCATGTTAAACTACTAGGTTGAGATTCGTAACCACCAAGGCGAAAAATAGAATTCAAAGATTATAATAACAGGTGGGAATGACTGCTTGAACTCTTTCGTATTATTTTGGATAGAATACGAAACATGATTGTGTGTGCCATTGTTATTTGTTGTTTAGAAGCATGCTAGGGGTGAATGTGTATCAAATGAGTGCTTGTCTACCTTTTTGTGGATTCATAGAATGCAATACATTATGTGAATGTATATTACGGTTTAAAATCTATGTTACGCATGCAATGTAATGATTATTATGTCTTATGTGACTATAAGCATGATGGATTGTTTATTTATATCCTCATGCATTATGAATATTGAAATTGTGAAAACGCTTGTGGTCACTAATTTAAGATGATTAATTGAATGAATGACATACTGATGTGGTGATGAAGATACTGTAGTCAGGTCCAACATCATGATGGGTATTCCTAGCCATAGGCGGGTCTCTGATTGAAATGATATTGAGAGTCTAAGTGAGACTTTAATCCCTAGTTTGATGATCAAGTGAGACATCAACCCCGAGATAGGGTTCCAAGTATGTAATGGGCCTTAGGGCATTACATTGAATACTCTGAACCTATGTTGGAATGTCGAGGAAGAAATCCTTTCAGTCTTAACGTTAACTAAAACAATTAAATTGTTGAAATCCTTAATGTATTATAAGTGATTGCATGTTTGTATTTTGACTATTACAATGCTTGAAATGTTTTGTGTAAGATCCACAGGGCTCTTGAGCTCTCCCCTACTAATATCTTTTCAAGTAACCTTTGAAGACATAGGTGCGAATAAGAGATAGAGATAAATTTTGCAGTATTGACATCGTCATTATTGAGGATGAGGAAGGGTTAATAAAACATTGACTACTTTCAGTTGTGGGGCATGGTGCCTGCATTTAATTCATGTTTTTGTTTATTAAACTAGGTCATAGGGCCAAGTCTTTTTTTTTTATTTAACTCATTTGAACTCAGGCATGGGGTCTGAGTATTTTATTTATCTCATAGTTTTATCATGTTATTGTTTTTAGGCATGTCATCCCTATTTTAAATTATGCATGATAGTACTATTTATGTTTCTACACTCTGATATGTTATTGGGATGGTGAGAAAGGAAAGAAAATGAAAGTAATGTCTCGGTCTCTGGATATAATAAGCAAGAGTAACCGCATGATTCTATCTCAACTAGATGGGAGATGAAGATGCCCAGTCAACGGTGTCTACGACAGGATTCGAGGGTCAGGGTGTTACAGTAGGAACCTTTGATTTTTATTTTGATTAATCTTTTTCTGAGGTATTGTTTTATACTCTTTGTTCTTAATGCTTTTTATTGACTGGTCATCTACAAAGTGATTTTAGATTGTCGAACTAACTCGAGAGAGAGGTTTCACAATTAGATAATCAAAGTATAGATTACATTAGTTTGTTAACTATACGCCTCAAGAGCGGGTACTAGGGAAGAGACTAATCAGTATTAAGGTGACTCGAGAGAGGGTTTTAATTATTAGTACTATAACCTACAAAAACATGAATTAAATTAATTGAAATAAGGATTAAAGGGGAATACATGATATTTTACAATCCTAGAATCTTAAGTGATATAGTTTAAAAACCAACAATTGTTTATTTTCAATCTAAATTTGGTTTAAAGCATTCAAACTTTGATTTTTAGCCTTAATTAAATTGATATTGAAATTAAATTGGGATTTGAGATTATTAACTATAAACCGTTTTTTGAGGACGATTCTTTGTATCTTACCACATATTAATATTGCAATCTTATACATTTGCAGTGATCTCAACAAGACCCATTTGTGAAAATAAGTAGGTAGATGTCGCGACCCCTTCGCAGGTGACGTCACGACCGGCACAGAATTTTCAAACATGTCAAAACTCGGACATGTCTGAAAACCCTGTAAGCCTTCCGAATCAAATCACCTAGTTTTTTTTTTCTAAAAATTTTGATAGAGTCTCCTCTAAAAGTATAACATATCACACATTTTAAAACACCTAATAATCACATACAATATACAAAACCACATATTTTCCTTCATCCACATAACCATACATCCATATAATCCATCATTTGTTCTGACAATACATTCATAAGATAACACATTCATATTCATTTCCCAAAAGAGTAATCTAACTAAGTTTTACACTTTTCACATACTATTAAGTCCAGAAACCCAATAACTATTTCACATCATCTTTTCTTTTCCTTTCCTGTCAAAACCTGGAGAAAATGATTGAAAGTGGAATGAGCAAACAACATGCTCAGTGAATAATCCAACTTATGGTATTATACAACCATCATATGTATAAAAACATGCGATGCAAAAATAAATTTAAATCACTTGTGAAATGAAATAAACATAATATACATGCTTAATGTAATGTGCGAACATGCATTCGATTTCAATAACATGCACTCTTTTAAAACATGAGCCATTTCCCTCCTTCCAGATAACATAGCGAATCTACTCCTCACCGCGCAAATGAGGAGTGCACCGGACCTCTAGTTATCCAATTATCTACTCATTTCTATCTTATTCATCTCATGCCAGGAATGCACCAACCAAGATTACCACAACGGTCAATCCTGTGAGTTTGTTCCCAGAGACTATGACCAATAGAAATGCTGTCATGTCAATAACCTACTTAGGTACGTCATTGACATGCTACAATTCATCAAAATCATTTCATGAAATTCAAATAAGTATAAAATGCAATATATATCACTTTATTTAATCAAAAGCAACAGTTTTAATTTAATACCAATGTCAGATATAATATCACAAGTAAAGATTACTCACCAATTACTTCCAACCAGCTCTTAATAACCAATAACAGTTTAGTTCCACAGCACCAATCAAATCCTGTCATCACAAATCATTTTACATGCCTCAAATCAAATTCAACTCATTTGAATTTATTTTATAAGTCATTTTTCACATCGTTATCACTCCTATTTGACTCAAGATATTCATTTAATTCCTCCTATTGGTGCACATTAACTCGAACATACTTAATAATCTTTGATATTACTTTTTTTTGCTCTTATAAAATAATTTTGTAGCAGAAAATATCAAAAATAAGCTTTTTAACTATATTTTTATTAAAATTTTCATTTTCAATAAATAACCCTATGGGTCAATCACTCACCAAAATTCTAATTGATATCCAAAATTTATGAATTTGATGTCGATGAGTACGTATTTCAATTTTCTACACTCCTATGGGTTTCAATCAAAGTTTTATTGGGGTTTAACACCATCAAAAACTCATCCAAAGGTTATAAAACTTTGGGTATTTATTTTAAAATATACAGGATAAACAAATGAGAACTAAATACATATTTGGGATTTACTTATCAACAGGAGTATTTTGGTATTACTTTTACTAAGTTTTACTCACTGTGGAAAAATAACCAATTTTTGGGTTCAATATAAAACATTATCCATAGTAACAATTACATTCCTAGGATTGTAATACAAGGCTTAATTAGCATTTTAGCAACTAGAATCGAAGAAAATCACTTAACTATGCGTCGAATCTGGCAAAAAATTGGATTCTTTCTCTTTTTCTTCTCTTTTCCGTCTCTATGTTTTCTGAACTTGGAAACCGAAGAAAGGAGCAAAAAAATCAAGATGGAAATAAAATATGGACCGTTGATTTGATTTTACATAACCCAAAATAATCTCAATTTTACCCTAGTTTAGAAAGATTAATTCCTTAAACACTAACCTTATATAACTTATTCCCAATTTTACCTTTGTTTTAATTCCATAAATACTTACCTTATATAAATTAATTCGATAACCATATACCTTATATAAATTATTCTCATTTTTACCTTAAATCATATATTTACTTTTAATTTTTTTTAATATTTTTGATATTTTTGTCTTAGTTCTCCCTTTTTTTTCTGAAATCAATTCAAAAAGGCCCCCATAAGTAACCTTTTTGTTTTCCGATTTTTTCCCAACTTGAAGCACGTGATTTATTTTATTTCTTTAATAAATATTGTAATAAATATTTAAATCATGATTCCGAACATTTTTATATTTATTTAGTATTTTTAAAAATTCATTTATTTCTTCTTCTTCACGAACCTCGTATATATATATATATATATATATTACTTAAACATTATTTATATATATACATGTACACATATATGTACATGTACAATACATAATTGTACACTCATACGTCATGTCAACATGTCATAAAAATTCAGGTCGTTACGGTAGATATACAAGTTTTTTTTTTCTTAGACTCTATTTGAGCAGTACAATGTATTTTGAAATAAAGTAATCATTACAATGCTGACAAGCTTAAAATTTATTATTATTTATTAAATAGTTTCGAATATTTCATTCGTATATCACTTTCTAATTCCTAAGTTGTTTTCTCAATACCATGATGTTTCATAAGAATTTGACTAATGAAATACTTTTACTTTCTTAATTGTAGAGTCATTGAATCTAATATTTGTATTAGATGTTTTGATATTTACTCCCTTCTTCTATCTAAATGTCTATCGAAGGAATGATTTGAGAAGGATCATGATGATATTTTCTCAACATTGAGACATGAAAAATCTCGTGGATTCTAGTACATCTTATCACCTCTTGGATGTAATTTGTATTTTGTCTAGTGTGGTTCATCAAGTATTATTTTTTTGGTTTGCTTGCTCTTCAAAATGCACATTCTATCTCTCACTCTCAGCATCCCATTGGCATCAATCTTAAAATCATTACGCTTGTCCTGTTTGAGTCCCTCTATAAGGTCTACTACCCATTTGTTTAGTTTCTGCTTGTAACAACCCATAATTTTTATTACACGTGGACATGACAAATGTATGTATGTACGTATGTATTAAACATCTATATGTGTTTGTCTAACTCAAATATACATGTATATATAAGTGTACGTAATATCAGAAGGGAAAAAGGAAATAAAATTTAAAAAAAAATTGAAAGAAGAAAAATATATGTATAATGTTACATAAGACCAATCAAAAAGTTATATATGTATGTTTAATGGGGTAACAATGTGAGAGAAGATAGGAAGTTAATTAGCTTAGTTAAAAAAAAACATATAATAAATAATAATAAATAAACAAAGAGAATGTAAGTATGTGGGTAGTGGAAAGAAAGGAAAAAAAACAAAAAAAAATCAAAAGAGGATGTAGTACGTGGTGGTTGGAGAGCACATGAAAATAAGTGGAAAAAAAATGATGATCATATGGAGTGGGTGTTGGTTAGTTAAGTGGAGGACTCGAGTCCTATATATATATATATATATATATATATATATATATATATATGTATGTATGTATGTATGTATGTATGTATGTATGTATGTATGTATGTATGTATATGGCGGTAGAGCTCATATCACTTCATTCATTGTTTATTTCCTCGTTTCCAAAATGCAAACCGAAAGGAGAAAAGGAACGGAGAAAACAATCCAACATTTTGTGATGGATTTGATGTATAGGTAAGTTTTTTTTTTCATTTTCATTACAAAAATGTTATATAAGCTACGCACTATAATGTTAGGAGTATATTTGCTATAGATAGTATTTTATCTTGGTACTCAAAAATAGGGCATTACCCCATAGTCAGTAAAACTTCGTAAAATTATACCAGTACACTCTTAGTGACATGTAGATCATAAATATGTATTCATTTGTATTCATTTATCTTGTAGACACCAATATAAATATCCAAAGTTGAACAACTTAAGGAAAGGCTTTGGAATATATTAAATCTTGATAAAATTTTAATTGAAGCCCACCGAAACATAGAGAACAAAAATTTGTACTCATCGATGCCAAATTCATGAATTTTGGATATTAATTGAGATTTTGGTGAATGATTGACACATTGGGTTATTTATAAAAATTTTAAAAAAATTAGTAGAAATAGAATTGAGAAATATTTTTTTATATATTTTTTGCTATAAAAATATTTTATATGAGCAAAAAATCAATCTTAAAGGTTGCTGAGGATATTCATATAATGCACATCAATGCTTGGGGTCAAATGCATATATGTGAGTAAATATGAGAAGTAAGCATGTTAGAAATGATTTATAAAATCATAATAAATAAATTAAATTTGATTGATGCATATGAAATAATTTTGTGATATGATAATTTTGGTGGATCGAAGACTAAGTTTTAGAGTACGTATTAGAAACTAATTACATGGTAATTTTGGTGAGTAATCTTTACTTTTGGTATTATATGTGATATTGGTATTATATGAAAACTTCTAATTTTTATTAAATAGAATAGATACACATGAAAAATATATATTATAGGAAATGATGGATTATGTTACAGGATTTATAGTAAATTTGGAAGATGTTTGTTACTATACCAGAAAGTGAGACACATATTTAACAAGATAAGTTTTGGTATTTTGTGATTATTTCTTTATCTTGGTTATTTATATGGCATTATAAATACAAAAATGATTTGAATATAAGCATGATATCTATATGAACATATGTTACATTGGTTTGGAAGTCATAAAATTATATTTACACGGCAACGTGTTTTTGAATTTGCAAGAGCAGATTCAACAAACGGTATTATTTTGATGGACAGAGCCATGAAGAACAATACTTCTTATGTGATAATCTATGTGAGATTTAGCCATAAGAAGTATTAGTCTTTCTCTATGTGATAATCCTCGAAATGGTTGTGAAGTATGTGATAATTAGATATGCAATTTAGTATTGTTAAGGCCAAGCAAAAAGTGAGACTGACTCTATTTTTGAAAGATATGAATGTGGATGTGTTTTATTAAATTTTGCATGATTGAAATAATAACATGATCACTATGTTAAGTACATATATGTATTGTTAAATTTGTATGATGAATTTTTACTTAATTTGATTGTCTACATAATTATTTAAATGCATCTAAATATCATAGATAAAGAATATTCAATGGGCATATTGTAGCTCACTTATTTTCTTCAACATTTCAAGAACAAGTTGAAAAGGAAAGCAACCATCACATAAAGAGTAAACTACTTTTCAATCACTATTATGTGCGTTTAGTGAACTATTTTGTTAGCTTCTATTTTTGCTGAACTTCTTCTATATCACTTAGAGGGGTATGGATTCTATCTAATCATATTCTTGTTCTATTTTATTGAACTTCTTGCTAAGGGCATTGACCTCTATATTAGTCTTTCTTAGGTAGTAATACAATTGAAAGTCATAGTCCTTTAGGAATTTCATCCATTGTCTTTGTCGGAGGTTCAACTCCTTCTGAGTGTATATGTGCTTCAAACTTTTGTGATTTGAGTACAATTTAAATCTTTTACCATACAAATAGTAGTGTTTCTAGATCTTTGGGGCAAAACGTATGGCTGCAAGTTCTAAGTCATGAGTTAGATAATTATGTCCCTAAGTCTTGAGCTGTCGTGAGGCTACGCAACAATTTTTTCCTTCTTGCATCAATACTGTAACCAAATCATTCCCCGATGCATCACTTTACACGACATAGCCAACTCCATGTGTTGAGGTAATCAATATTAGCATTACGATTAGCCTCTTTTTTAGTTCATGGAATGTAGTCTCACTTTAAACGAACTTACCCCTTTCCTAGTTAGCTTTGTTCCCTTTCCTATTTAGCTTATTCATAGGTCCTACTAACTTAGAAAATCTTGAATGAATCATAGGTCCTGCTAACTTGGAAAATCTTGAATGAATTGTTGGTAAGACCCAACTAGTCCCAAGAAACTTCTAATTCCATAACTATCTTGGATTACTTCTAGTTTATAACTGCTTCAACCTTTTTTGGATCCACCAATATTCCATCTATAGAGGCAAATGGCCTGAAAGCTTGACCATCTTTATCGAGAATTCACAATTACTGAATACAATCTTGAGATGTTTCATGTGCTCTTCTTCAAACATGGAATAAATCAGTATGTCGTCCACAAAAACTACAATGAATCTACCCATATAGGGTCTAAAAACTCTATTCATTAAAATCCATGAAGGTTGTCAATGCATTAGTCAACCCAAACAATATTAGTGTAAAGTCAAAATGTCCATGTCTAGTTTTGAATGTTGTTTTTGGAATATTTGTCCCCTGAATGTGCAACTAATGATATCCTCATTTCAAATCAATCTCAGAGTAATGTGTGGCTCCTCTCAATTAATCAAAAAGATCATCAATTATGGGCAATAGATAATTGTTCTTGATCGTTGCCTAATTTAGCCTCTTATTGTAGTATCCTAAAAAAACAAACAAATAAATAAAATTTAGAAAAAATAATTTAGTTGCTAAAATAATTTATTTGATAAACTTATTCAAATAATGAATTAAGGGCTATATACATGTAAATAATATATATATTGGTTAAAAATAAAATTAAATAATTAAATAAATAATAATAATGTAAAGAAGAGAGGAATAAAATAAATTAATTAATTAAACTATATCAACTTCGAATGATGATGTAAATGTATAAGTAGAGTGATATTGGACAAAATATGATAAAGTTAAATAAGATGAAAAAATTAATTAATTAACAAAAATATTATTTAAATTCCATTAACCATTAATAGATTTATTAAACTTAAATTCGATTCCCAAAATATAAAATTTAAAAAATGAGAATTTATAGTAGGAATGATATAAAATATGTAGATGTAGATGTATAAACATATTTTAACACTATTATATTCATGTAACAATGAGTCCCAAATACACACAAAACCGAAATTGCCCATGTGAGAGAAATTCTCTGCGCCCAATATGAGTTAAAGGATGAGATTGGATTGGATCAAACTTTGCCAAAAAGATAATCACAAAAACCCTTACTTATCTTCATATTCTTCATATTCTTATCTTCATATTATTGGATCAACTAATCTTAATTCTATCCTAATACAAATGTGGCGCCTCCCTGTTTTCTCATACCCTATGTGACGATTTTCCTCCTCATTTCACCCTAGTCATTCCACAAGTTAACACAAGAAGAAGCACCATAAAAATTTGAGATTTTATGCCCTATTATAAAATCATGATCATGGCTTTTTCTTTATTCTTTTCCCATCTATTGATGAGTTATTTCCCAATCAACAATTCTTGAGATTCTTGTTTGTTTCTAACATTAAAACATAACTTTAAATCAGTCCAAAAGGATCGAAGAAACTTTCGTCGAAATATAAATCATCAACAAGGCGTGTCGGGCAAGTTAGTGAAATATAGCGATTATATCTATTCTAGTGCCTATTTTTCATGTTCCAGCATTTAATATAATATATTAAGATGCTATAAGTCTATGGAAATATGATTAATTGAATGAAATCATGTCTATATAAAGAAAAGTAACAAAATATGCATATGTACTCATGAAACCTATGATTACGCATCTGATATGTTGGGATTAGTAATTAAGGTGGTATGATATTGTAAATGGTTAAGTGTATTTGCAAGTGGTATAATGTTTTTATGTATTTTTATGCCAAAACCCAGCAAGGTGGTTCTCTAGAAATTGACAATTAAACATGCTTAAGTGGTTAGAAATGGGTGTGAGGCTTACTATACGTTAAATGATGAAAGTGTGCATGTAAGTTGTGAAAACAATTATGATTTTATGCACTTGATGCATGCTGGTCATGCATGAATATAAAAAAATGTTGATAAGGGTCTAAAAAGTACATGGATGGTGAGTGTTCATGCTTGGAAAAAGGTAAGTTAAGTCCAACAATCGAATAAGGGCAACAATGTGTACTAAATACACTAAAAAGAGTGAATGATGCATTGTTTGCCATGTTTCGTAAGAAATCATTAAATTTATGATTTAAAAATATTAGTGGATGTTCAAAAGCTAGAAATAATTATTTTAAATATTTTAGATTGAGAATTAGCGACATTCGTGACTACAATGCAAGAAGCAAAGAGAATTGGAGATCGCACTAACAAGGTGAAAGTGATTACCTTATTCTTTTGTATTATTTAAATTTTCAATATGGAATATGATTGATAGCTTATTTTAAGTGAATATTTAGGGCCATGCTAGTATGTTGATTATTAAATATTTGGATCATATGATTTGCATGTATATATGTAATATGTTGAATAGCATGTTGTGTGACCCTACGCATGATGGATTGCATGTTTTCAAAATATTTTGTATAAGTTTGCTATTGAATTATGAGATTTGGAGCTGGCTAGAAATTGAAAGTTTATTCTCCCATTACATAAATATAATTAAGAATTGAACAACATACCGGCATAGTAAATTAGTATTTGGTCATCGTGGGTGTTTGCAAATATATGAAATAAACTCTACTATTGAAGAATGAAATAATGGGTGTGTCACTAGTTCCCAAGTACATGATGATGGGTGCGTCCCTAAACTCTTTGTGGTCTAGCATGTGTTACTACTTACTAATTGACATGTGGACGTGATGAGAACACCAAGGATAACCCTTTCGGTTTACTTGACAACTAAAAAATGATTAAAATGTTTAGATCGCCTATTATTTGATAATTGTATGCACGTTTGATATTTTGACTTAATTAATGTCTAAGATGTATAGTGTATGATCCACCGGGTCGATAAGCTCACCCAAATTTTTATTTTCAGGTAACTAGTGAAGGTGCTCATGTTGACGAGTATAATCAAGTCATTCCCTAGTACTAGTAAGCCCCACTGATGAGGTCATATTAGAAATAATGTTTATTTATGGTTGTTAGTTTAGGCATATGGGCCTAGAGAGTCAGTAGTTATTTTATTTTTTACTTTATTATTTGGAACATGACCATGGGTCCAAACATCAGTTTAGTATTATTAATGTTACTTTGAACTGATATGTCATCCCCAATTCTTAATTGTTAATGTTATTTTATTTATTTATTCAGATAATTTAGTGGGACGTGACTTGTGTGTTCGGGAGATTATGATAATGGAATAATAATGCCCCAATTTTTTATTGTGACATGTGAATGAATGGAAATAAAAATGTACATAGCTAGATATTAAAAATTTATATCTAGAGTTATTAATGGTTTGGGAATCGGGGTTTTACAAAGTTGATATCAAAGCTTAGGTTATATGTCTAAGGGTATAGTGAGAAAATTGAATTGTAGGTGGTAGGTTTTGATGGAAGGGACTCCTAACCAAAAATTGAGTACTTAGGTCTAGGAGAAGACCTTAGGTATGACTCGGATGTTGCTAAGGTAGCATAATAAATCAAAAAAATTTAAAAGCTTCTAGAACATATGTTAGAGACAAAAAACGTGTGAAATGTAACGCTTGTATAGTCATGACACGAGATCAAGAGTATCCTATATCTTTGTTTTCTACATAGTATGGGACGTATTGGAATTTGGGGCTATAGAGGAGCCTTGGGCTTGGAGATAGACAGGCCATGTCTGGTGAATGGTCAGTGACTTTGGAAGATCTTGTTTTCCTTATGCTTAACTGGTGTGGGACAGTTGAGTATATTGGGGCTTGTGAGGCCGTATTCGTCAAAAAATTTGTGTAATTGTTTGGGTGTAGTGAAGTTTACAAGTGAAAGTCTATTTCATTTAGCAAGGGTGGTATGAGATGCTCGAACTTGGAAGCATAAATAGAAGCTTAGAAGTTTCTTTATGCTAGCGTGAAATTGTGTGATTATATGTGTGATTGTTTGCTTGCATGTTATGCTCAATTAAAATTTTAAAATATGTATATCATGAAAATTTTGATCACTAAACCCAAATCCTGTACCCAGAAACATTAAAGGTTCTAGAGCAACCTCGCTATGAACATAGAAACATAAATTAATAAGCCATTGAACAAATTAGAACCTAAAGACATGAATTTAGAGTCATGATGGCGCAATTCATAGAAATACTTTAATATTACTAATAATTTGGTTGTGTTGATGGAATTACAAGGAAGTGAAAACAACAATAACAATAAGAACAGCAAGAAAGAATTTTACTGGGGTTACTATAATGATCTAGACTTTAACAAAAGATTTAATCTATACAATCCTAGAAATAGGAGTGGGTGGATCGATGATATTGACAACGAAGAACGGTTTGTGGAGATCATGTTTAGTTGGACCACGCAATTTTAGCTTTCCATCGTGGATTAAGTCCTAAGATTCAACCAAGGCTTTCACCATATGATTTTTTGTCACTTTAGAAAATCATGGAGAGTGCCAAGCAGATTGAGAACAAATTGTCTAGAGAGGGCAACAAATAAATGCTTTTGGTAGGAATAGTAAAAAAGATGTAAGAAGGACTAGCTATTTTATTTAGTAAAAAGCATTGATATTTCATTGTTGACAGTGACGTAAAGACTTCAAATTTCATATAGAATAAATGAGATGTCATTTTGTTTACATCGAAGTTGAAGATTGGTTTTTTGAATACCTATGATAAGTTTTGTAATAACTAAATGTATATTTGGCTTGTAGATAATGGCTAGGTACAAGAAGAATGTCACAAGAGTTGCCACCATTAACAAGGCTAGACAGCAGGAGCAAGGGGCACAAGTGAATGTTATTGAGGCCTAGATAGGGACAATGTTGACTCTTGAGTTATTGATTGAGATAACCAGGATGGTTACTAAGCAAGTTGTGCTAGAATTGCCCCAAATGCAGCCACAAGTGGTGCCATAGCCGTAGATATAGGTCCAGCATCAGGAGCAAATTTAGATACAGTAGCAAACACCCTTATTTGAGGCTCAATTTGTCAAAGGGCACAAGATAACATTGAGGACAAGGAATAGAAGACTATGTTGATGGAGTTATAGAAACTTCGCCCATCCAAGTTTGATGGCAACTTTGATTGTATGAGAGCTGATCATTGGTATCATGAACTTGATGAACATCTTGATGGATTGGGGGCAACTAGTTCTCGAAGAGTAGCTCTTGCTACACATCAATTCAAAAAGCCAGCTAGGAGTTTGTGGAGGATGTCGAAGGTAGATCTTAACACACATGTGAAATAGATGAGTTGGGAAACGTTTACTGAAATATTTTATGAGAAATTTTTCCAAATGCAACCATGAGACAGATGCACTCAGAGTTCATCAAGCTAACACAAAAAAACATGACAATAGCTGAATATGAGACCAAATTTACAAAGTTGTCCAAGTTTACACTTGAATTGGTCAGAGAGGAACAAATGAAGGCCAACTATTTTGTAGAAGGATTAAAAATAGAAATCAGGAAGGAAATTGCACCTATTGGCCTCAAGACATTCGGAGAGGTTGTGGAAAAGGAACTATTGATAGAGAGAGAACTCAACCTCAAACATAGGTTAAAAAATAGGAACAATATGCCATTAGTGACAAAGATTTCCAAAGGGATTAGAAAAAGGCAAAATAGGGACATTGTTGGTGGTCGACTGCAACAACAGCAAGTGCAGGAAAGGGCATAGGGATTTAGAAATCAGCTTAGAGATACCATAGGCTTCAAGCACAATAGAATTGTTGCAGGATAGACTTATAGTTGGCATGGAGACAGGGGGCCTGTTATTATTGTGTCCAGAGGCAACACATTGCTAGAGATTGTCAGAATCGAGTGCCACAGATATAAAACTAGGTTTAGAATAGTAGACGAGGTAAGAATCAGTTGGGTTGTTTCCAACAACAACCTCTGCCACACACACAACAGTAGCAGCAGGTTGGACAAAATAAGGCCTGAGTATATGATATGGTAGATAGATAGATGGAACTGGAACCAACTATCGAAGGTGTATTTTTATTATTTAAGGTTGCTGTGAAAATATAATTTGATTCGGGTGCTACCAAGTCTTTTGTTTCGAAACATTTAGTCAAAAGATTACAATTAGTGACCACTACACCACCAAAACCATTGTATGTATCAACTCTCATAAGGACTACACTAACTACTCGAAAGAATTTTAAATGCGAGTTGAGATTTAGGGACAAATTAATAATTATAGGTCTTAGAGTACTGCCTTTCAATGGCCATGATGTGATATTGGGTATGAATTGATTGACACAACAACAAGTTCATATTGACTGCATAAGATGGAGGCTAACTGTGACACCCTAAAAAATTCTCGAATTTTTAAGAATAAAATATACAAATTATAAATGAGTTCATTCAAGTGCAAAACATATTAAATACCCGGAGGTAAAATGATAATTTCGACACTTGAGAGTAAAATGGTAAATTCACATGAAAAGTGAACTATAATGCATACTGCATAAAACAATGGCTGATTGTAAGTACATAAGGATATTTGGACTATAGGGCACATTGTATAAAATGGTGACTGATTGTAAGAACATAAGGTTATTTGGACTAATCAGGGGTAAAACAATAATTTTGTCACCAGAGGCAAAATGTTCATTTTACCTAAGGGCAGACGCTTGTACCATTATAAAAGCAACATGAGAATAAATTATATAAAATAGAACAAAATAAAATATCTAAAAAATATTGTAAAAAATGAGAAGAATTAAATTAATAAATTTTATGTGAAAGAAGGTAAATGCCCATATGGACATTTAGGTTGTAAAATAAATTTATTTATAAAATATTGAAAAATAAATATACAAAAATTACTTAATATTTTCTTGTAAATGATCACTTAAATGAGCACCCAAATGAAAATAAAAATTATTAAACTAAATTGATTTAAATCAAGGGCAAAATAAGACCTTATGACATAAGCAGTGAGTCTGATAACTGAACTGACTACAAAATAACAACTATATGTTGTGTGAGCCTGTGAGCTTATTAATAAACAACATGAGAGCACTGAATACAATAGAAAATGACGCCCCATATATTGGAGTTTGTATTTAAAATTCAAACTAAATTAGAACAAAAGCCAATTAAGACACTTACCATAGTGTATACTTTCTTAAAAGCCTTTATTCTCTCTGCACTTTCCCTAAACCACAAATCACTTAGATTCTCCTTCGCCGACTTCTCTAAGGTTTCCCATTCCTCAAGACTTCTTCTTTAGGGTTTTACTCTCCAAGACCCACCAAGAAGAAAAGAACAAGAAAAGAGAAAAGAAAGGTGTTCCCAAAAAATTGATCCATAGAAAGAAAGAAAGAAAGAAAGAAAAAGAGATAAGATCCAATCCCTAGATTTTGATTTTCATTCTTTTCTCCTCCCCTTTCCTAATGTCTTGAGTGGTTGCCATTGAAGGAACTAGTCCACCACATTCTCTCATCATCGCGTCCAAAAGAATAGGAGGAACACTCGCGTACTAGAAAAATTCGTCGTTGGAGAACAAAATAACAAGAAACTGAATCATTAGGATATAACCTTTCAACCCTTTTATCTTTATGTTGATTAATCATACTTTCATATTATTACACATTCATATGAGTTAGGGAAATAAGAAAATAATTCATATTTAGATTCTATTACATCAAACTTAAAGAATGAAAATCAAAACCTTGATTATGATCATTAGAATATCATATATAGGATTTATATTATTTATCAGTGTGTAGTTTTATTATAATTATTATTTGATTATAGAAATGTGCATGTAAACGATTTTTTATCACGTAAAAACCATTTAAAAAAATTATATTTTTCGTTTTCATGATTTAGTACATGCATCAATAGGATTAAAAACATAACCATTAGTATTAGAAGGAAAAGAATGATTTTTAGGCTTAATGAAAAAAAAATACAAAGAAAAGATATAGCATGAGCTAAAACATAGAAAAATCTTAAAGAAAAGACATCTTGCTAGAATTTTTATTAAAAGTAGAAAAAAAATGATAAATAAGAATTTTTATTAAGCATATGATTTTTAATGGAAAATAGAGTGTATAAAATCATAAAAATAGTGATTAGAAAATAAAAATCAGTAATTTATTTAAAAGAGAATCACCTAAATTAATGGAAATCATAAATACTTATAGACTATAAGTATATACCTGGAACAATAAACTAGTAAATTGTACAAATTATAAAATTGATAAAAATAATGCAACTTATAACTAAAACAAAAAATGAAACATTTTAAACGGAAAAATCATAAATTAAGTAGCTAAAAATATAATTTCAATATTAAGAAAATAAAATATTTTTTTATCAAAAATGTCAAGATACATAGAATAAGGATTTTATGTGTCATTAATCAAAATAAATTTGATAATCATGCAAAATATGCATGACATCATTAAATTAAATCTTAAAATTTTAATTTATTAATAGAATGGCCAAGTAATTCATCATGATACGAATCATGAATGAAAATTAATATTTTGGCTAAGCCCACAAATAAATTTGGGCAACAATTTGCAATACACCGAAAATAAAAACATCACATGCACCGAAAATGACATCAGCGCGGTATATAAAAATACTAATGATGAGTGAAAAATAAATGATAAACATGAAAAATATATTTCACATTGAAAAATAAATTTACTAAAAACATTTGTTGATCTGAATTAGGTCAACATTTGCTATAGATCCAGAGCAGTGCGGATCTCGAAGTGGTGGGACGTGTGTACATGTAGAAATGACTATCGAGTTTTAAATTCTATACATGCGTATGCTTGATGATATGACTCAATGATTTGAATGGGTGCATGATATATAGTGTGAAATATTATTTCTTGTTATTATGAAACATGTCGGTTTGAATGATTGGAATGTCAAGAATTTTATTTTGAGAGTTAATGCATTTCATTTATTCAATGTTATGAAGTTTACTAAGAAAAGATTAATAAAGATCTTAACCATGTACTAGAACGATGACCGACCATTAGGTGTCATCGTGGGTGTCCCTAACCCAAACTTGGCTTAGGCTATTTATTTGATTCTTGAAATTGATACCACTATCACGACAGTGGTAGTGGTGAGACGAGACTGAGAGTCATAGAGAATCTCACTTCTTAATTAGAATCTCAAATAGGTAACTGGCCTTAGGGTGTTACTCTGAATGATGTCTCAAACCACAAAGGGACACCGAGAAGGTTCCTTTCAATCTCAAAAACAACTCAAAACAACCTGATGTTCAAGATTCCTTATGTTTAGAAGTGTGTGACATGTGTGTTTGTGTAGTTGATATAATGGTTTAAATATTTGGTTTGATCCACTGGGCTCTTTGAGCTCACCCCACTTTTAACATTTTAGGTCAGTATGAGCATGAAGTGGCTAGAGACATCTTCATATCCGATGTTTATTTTCAGTAATGGTATTAGTTTTATTGCACATAGTATCCCTATAGTTTCATAGTTATTCCTATTTTGTAAGTTGAATAACTAGAGGCAATGGGGCCTAAACAGTATTTGGTTTATTGCAATGTGAAAGAATTATTTCATTGATGGCTAAACTTGGTAGTTGAATTTCTATGTTATCACATTTAATAGATTTGTGGATATTTTATTTGTTGACTTTGTTTTTATGTGAGATTGTGACACGTGCTCTAGAGAGAGAATTAGTAATGTCCTATCCCCGAAGTGATCCCAATAAGTTTTCTGTGTATGCTAAATAGGTGGTTAATGAACCATTGTAATTTAATGTTGTATTAATGGATTGTATTGCATTTAATGATGAACGAGGGTGGCAATGATATTTGAACCCTCAGATATGGTCATCAGGAGGTGGGGTGTTATAGTCACAGTGACTTTGTCATCTAGTAAGTTAGTGAAGATCGATAGTTAAATCCAGAGATTACCCAAAAACCCCATGGCCGCAATGTTGTATAACATTAGCTAAGGGAAAGATTTTTGAAAGCTGATGGAAGAAGATGTGTCAGAGAGACATTTAGGGATACAAGACAATATAGTAGTAAGAGACTATGTGGATGTATTTCCAGATGACTTGTCAGGATTACTACCATAAAGAGAAATAGAGTTCAAAATCGAGGCTTATCCACAAACTAATCTTATAGTCATTCCACCATATAGGATGACATCAGTTGAACTGAAGGAATTAAAGATACAATTAGATAGGCTTCGGGAAAAAGGGTTCATTCCCCCGAGTAGATCACCTTGGGGAGCTCTAGTACTATTTGGGAAGAAGAAAGACAAATCCATGAGGTTGTGTTGACTATATGAAACTGAAGAATACTAATGTGAAGAATAAGTATCCATTACCTAGAATGATGACCTGTTTGATCAACTACGGGGAACCACATATTTCTCAAAGATTGATCCAAGGTTAGGATATCACCAGTTGGGTATTAGATAGTCAAACATCTCAAAGACAATATTTAGAACCAGATATGGCCACTTTGAGTTCAGTATAATGTTGTTTGGTCTGACAAATGCATCAACAGCTTTCATCAATTTGATGAATAAGGTTTTTAGACCTTACTTGGATTAGTTCGTAATGGTTTTCATGGATGACGTTCTTATTTATTCAAAAATAGAGGAAGAGCATATCAAGCACTTGAAAACTATCTTAGAGACTATGATAAATCAGCAATTGTATGCCAAATTTATCAAATGCGAATTTTGGATGAAGATGGTAAAATTTTTTCTGGCCATGGAGTGTCTGCAGAGGGCATATCTATTGATTTGAAGAAAATAGAACCATTAGGAATTGGAAACAATCGAAGACAATCACTGAGATTTGAATTTTCTTGGGGTTAGTTGCATATTGCAGATGATTTATCCAAGACTTTTCTAGGATAGCAAATCTTATGACTAAGCTAAATCAAAAGGGGGAAAAGTTTAATTAGGATGATAGATGTGAGTCAACTTTCCAATAATTGAAGAAGAAGCTCACTTCAGCTCCGATACTTATGACTCTAACTCATGAAGTGGGTTATACACTCTACACTGATGCATTGAGAAATAGTTTAGGTGTTGTACCAATGTAGGATGGTGAGGTTGTCGCTTTTGCCTCACAACAAATAAAGATACATGAACAAAATTATCCAACTCATGACTTGGAATTAGTAGCTGTGGTTTCTGCCTTGAAAATATGGAGAGATTGTCTTTATGGGAAGAGATTTGACTTGTACTCAAACCATAAAAGTTTAAAATATACGCCCAAAAGGAGTTGAACCTCAAATAGAGAAAGTGAATGAAATTTTTAAAAGATTATGACTTTCAACTTCACTATTATCGAGGAAAGGCGAATGTTATTGTAGCTGCCTTGAGTAAGAAATATAGTATAACAAATGAAGAAAAAGGTCAAATATATTGGTTGTTAGAAAGTTATCATATGGGTACTAGAACAAATGAGGACCAAACAATATTATTCACCACGACATGTTAGTTAGATCCATTCAATAGATCAAGGAAGAGCAGTACAGGACAAATGGATCTTAGACAAGTGGTTTGTAATACCCTAATAATAATAATAATAATAATAATAATAATAATAATGAAATGTACAAAGGAATAAAAAGTAATTGAAATAAATTAAATAAAATTTGACAAAATAATATACATATGTCACACAAAAAAATTATATAGGTATAAAAGATTAAATAATAAATTTTAATTAATTGACAATTAAAATAAACATAATTATAACAAAGGGAAGCGTAAGTGTCATGGTATGAGCTAATACATTTAATTATTTTAATGATAAAATTAGAGTGCTAGGATTTAATTTTAAGGAATAATCCAATTTATTTATGATTGGCCAATAAGGCGAAGTCGTGTATTCAAAGAATTAATTACATGTGCTATTTAGATAAGAATACTTCAAATTCAGACTTCAAAATAAATAAATAAACAAATTGACATGTGGGGACGCCCCTTTGAGGGAGAATAGGAGTGGATCATGAATGGAGAGACAGAATTCAAATTGAAAAGGTATTATAGGGAGATTGGGAGTTGGAATAAGAGATATGCTAATATCGATCCTATGCTTGGTCAAAGTAACCAAATCACACACACTCTATGTCCCACATCTCCCTTAGCCAATTTCTTCTTCACTGAACTTCCCAAGTCAACTTGCTTCTTCTCAACATCTCACATCTTTACACATTATTAGGTCGATCTTCTCACCCTCTTTTTCACTCTTCTTTTCTTCTAAATCTTAGCCATAGAAAACAAGGGGAAATGCACTTAAGCGCCATTAATTTCTATTATCACTACCACCTCTTTCCATCTTGTTCTTTTCTCACTTATTCTTATTCATCTTCTTTTTTTTTTTTTAAGTTATTTGTCCATACTTTGCAGTCATGAAAAAACTCTTAAATCAACCATAAACACCTTTAAACAACTCAAAATGTGCCAAAGATGCATTTATTCACTTAGAAAATGCCTTGTGGAATAGGCTATACAAGGCAGCAAACAAGGAAGTCGTGAGAATTTCATAAGGTATAATTATTTTATCCCTCTCTTATTATTTTCAGCAATTAACATTACATGATAGGATGTTAGAAATTTATGAAATCATGTTAAAATGGCCAAAGATCATATATGGCAGTAACTTGACAGATGAGGGTAAAATGGCCATCAAGGAACAATGTGAGCAATATATATATATATATATATTTTTTTTTTTTTTTGAAAAAACAAGAGCATGGCCACCTATGTTCTGCTCATCAGTTTTAGAACGGTGGCACACTTGATGTTAAAGTGCACTCATTTCTTCTATTCCATCTCTATTTTCGCTTTTCCAAGTATTGTTTTCTTCACTACCAACAAATTCATAAATAAAATATGGGATTGGTAACACATCATGCATTCTGTGATTATAAAGGCCAAGGCAACTAGAGTATGTGTAAAGACAGTGTCGCTCGAAGTAAGTGCTTATAAACAATGGACTCTCAAATAAATTATAAAATATATAGAAAAAGAATAATTGTAATGTGGATTGGAGATGAGTATATAGGGTTTGGGTAATGGGTATTGATCATCTTCACTTCCACTAATATGATAATGATGTAATGTGGTATTTTGCTTTATTAGTACTTTATTTTCATTGTGTTCAACCGCAATGGTAAGCACAATATATAGATTAAATGGTTAGCAAAGAGTGGACAAGTCTTGACCACAGATGATTGAGACATCAGGACAAGGATTTCATTTTTCCATCACCATTTCCTTATTAAAAGACAAGAAATTATTGATTTTAATTGCTACTATCAAATAAAAATACTTTAAAAACCCTAAAATGACGATTTCTTACCAAATCCAAGACTTTACTCTTAGGACTGTGCTTGTTTTTTGCTATCCCCAATATACAAAAATCTCAACAATGAACTAAGAAGGATGATAAATGGTGTATTATGGTAAGATTTTTGGCAAAATCTCGACGAGAACATGATGAAAAAGACCATTACTTGTGGTTCATTTGGTGTGTGCATTAGGCGGGATGAGTGAGAGAGCATTGTTTGAGATGAAGATAGTGGTGGGTGGGCCAAACAACATTTTTGATATTTTAAAAACAGAAATAGATTTGTACATTTTTTTTATCTAAGGTGGTTAACTTAAGTTAGGGTGTGTTTTGATTACGTAGAATTGAATATAATTATTTTTACATGGTAGAATATAATAGAATTATATTTGATATAAAGATAACAAGATATGATGAAATTAAATTTGATAAATAGAGATAAAAAACTTAGACAAAATACAAACTTAGGATAAAGTTTATTAGAAATAATTTTAGCCTAGCATTGTAAGGTTATGTGGTCGAGTCGTTATTAATTTTAATCTTATTATTATTCCTGTAAGTCATTCATAGAAATTCGATTATTTTTAGCAGCGAACGGAGGTTAAGCGATCCACGAAGAGGTAGAACTGGGGAAGAAGAAGGAAATGGCAGTTGGAGTCGCAGAAACGGAGATAACAAAGCCTCGCACCGACAAGAGAGGATACCAGAGAATCGTCCTAAGCAACTCTCTGGAAGTCCTCCTTATCAGCGACCCTGAAACGGACAAGGTTTCCATAATCTCTATCAAAATTTGTTCCTTCTTCATTTCCTG
>JAJIYU010002400.1:0-30758 GCA_030144865.1 Tinospora cordifolia
CTAGATTCTCAAATCCTTGTTGGCATCTCATTTAGACCATAGTGAATTTCTAGCCCTCAATTACCACCTCATTGTTTTATCTCATAAGAAAATAAATGTGTTCTTCAACTCTGACTACTCGTATGAGTTGGTGGGGCAACCATGCTTTCTAAAACGGGATAACCCATCTCCCTTTCAATGTTTAGCTTTACTTAGGACAAAACTTACCCACTATCAGTTCAACTTGTAATCTTTGTATCCAAACAAAACCGTTGAAAACATATATCTCTTTTCGAAAACAATTTTTTTTTCAAAATCATTTCAGTTTCCAAAACAAGAAGTAGGGCTTCTAAATTAAATAAATAAACAGTCTTACCAGACTATTTATTCATTCTAATTCTTGCCCAAGGCATCTAAAGCCTAGGCTCTGATACCACCTTTGTAACACCCCGCCTCCCAAGTCCCATCTTCCACGTCATCTGACGGTTCAATTCTCTTTGATCAAAAATCTTGGGATGTCCGGGAGACAGGTTCGTGCTACATTTTCCTTTTCTTAGACCCCAAATACAATAGGGTTCCTGTGTACATTAGTCTATGTACAAAATGACATCATGGTAAATAAAATTCTTCATTTATTCATTCGACAATTCCGAATATAATAATTCATTATAGCAAAAAATAAATTCAAAGCTAAAAATACATGATTTCACTTGGGCCGATGTGCCCTACATTGAAATAAATAAAAAATTTCAATAGGTGAATCTCCTCGCAAGGTGATTAATTTCCTGTTGTGAAAAATAAGGGGGTGAGCTAAAAAGCTCAGTGAATCATTTCATTTATTTAATCCATTATTCCAACCAGACAATGCAAGCAGATCAAACACTTTCATAGATTAATTCGATTCAACCAATATATTAATTCAATCATAATTTAAACCGAATGGGAATACCCTCGGTGCTCCAGATCTAGGGAGAGAGATCAATTCTGAAACTCAAACCCATTTCTAGTGGGATCATTTTTGAAACCTGTTCCATGTTAGTGTCAGTATTGAGAGCTAGTTTCAATTCTACATGGAACACAAAAAGTCCCTTGTACCGGTACGTGGTTGAAATCTCATTTAATCTGACTTTTGTGTGCAAGAGCATGGCAGATAAATATTTCAATAAAAATTAAACATACCACAGTATAACATGATAAATCAACAAAAACACAGATGTTCGATTTCTGATGTAGAAGATCGTATGAGACGCAGCTATAGAGCATACTCTCTCAAACAGGAAAACGACTTTCAATTTCTGATGTAGAAGATCGTACAAGACGCAACTACATAGCATACTCTCTTGGTCATGCAACATGATAATTGGATGATATAAATGCAAAGAACAAAAAAAACACAAGAAAATCAAGCTAACCAAACAAGCAAGCATCATCTAAATCAAAATAATAAATTAAAAGAAAGAAAAGAAACTCACCTCGAGATCGCTTCCTAAATTATTTGTAGCACTTCGTGGCTACTACTTCGTAAACTATTTAGAATAGTTCAAGCAAAGAAGAACTAGAACTAAGGTTGCCAAGAAGGAGGCGAAGAGAGAAAATAAGAGGAATTTTCAACTCTTGTCTTTGGGATGAATGAAATGGGTGGAGTAAGGGGGTTTATATAGGGCCTTCCTCCAAATAGTGTCTCTATCTTTCCAATTTGGGATTATTCCTTCCCACACATGCCCACTTTAACATCTCAACATATGGGATGTTTCATTCATGAATGTTTTTCCTTTACACATTACTTCTTTATGCATATTACCATCATACTAAACGAAATATTATTTTTCATGAGTGCATCTAATTAATACTTTATACACATACTTTTCTATATTAATATCACACTAAAAATACTATTTTCTTATTCAAATAGAGAAACATATATTTACCCAATAATTCTGTATGTCTAATATTAATTATCGTATATTCCTTTATACTTCTATGCTAACTAATTAATTGCATAACAATGACAAATATACATATATGTATTTGTATATAAATATATATGTACATGTGTTTTAAACTTAAATTTTGGTTATTATGTTACTAAAATTTCAAGTATTGCAACTATTACGTCATTAAAATTTCAGGTATTACATGGGTGAAGACCGTGATCCTATATCTAATTTATGTGGTCCATGAGGACCATGGTCCTAGTAAGGAGGACCACAATCCTATGACAAGGAAATTCAAAAAAATTGCTCAGACATGCAATTACGGTCTTGTGATTGGGAATCAGAAATGGAAGTTTAGAAAATGCGTAAACCTTAACTTGTAGAATGAATATATATATATACACACATAGTACGCGCAGAAAGCCTACTCACACATTCTTCACGGTTGCTCGTCATCTTTACAGGAAACCCAAAGTGCATCGCTACTCACAGTGGCTCGTCATCTTCATAAAACCTAAGCAAAACCCTAGTTGTCAACTACCAAGTTTTTTTTCTCCCATACACATCTTCACTGCTTTAATCTACCCTCTAATAATGGTCTGGTGAGCATTAAGGAAAGAAGAAACACACAAGTGTCGATTTTTGAGTGGTAATACCAAGGTGAGGTACCCATTTCATAAAACATATCAGTTTACTATCATCATTCATGTTTCCTAAGATTTTACACACTTCCTTGACGTAACAGGAACACCAAAAATGTTTTGGACATTCGACGAAGGGTTCAAAAGGTGTTCTCAGAGGAAACTGAAGGAACGCATAAAGTATAATATTCATACTGTTCGTTATGTTTCATGTTTGGAGATTAAAACTCAACGAGACACGATTAATATGCCATTTTATTTGAAACCAATAGCTATTTAATACTTTCTTAGTGGTAATCGTTCTTCTTGGTATAATAGTGCACAGAAGGCATGAAAGTGATCCAAAAGAGCTTTCAAAGGCAAAACGATTAACAAAGAGGTATAAAACAATTTTAAACACTAAATAATTAGTTTTAAATCATAAACTTGGTGTATTGAAGTTTTAGTTATGAGATGTTCACATAGAGCTCAGTTAGTTCATCAGTCAGTGGCTCTATCAGTAAGTTACTGGACTAGAGTCTAGAGTACAAACTATGAACTGCTAACCCTAAGAAGGTGTTGGTGTAATAACCCAAAATTTTGTCAAATAATTAAAGATAAATAAGTTTAAGAAAATTCAATGAAATAAGTCAAGTGAAAATAATTTTGAAGATTTTAAGACATCTTTAGGTGCAAATTATGGATTAGGAAATGAAAAATAATATAAAATATTTAGATGTAAAATAAAATAGGTAAATAAAACCTTAATTTGATATTTAAATGAAAATATCAAATTAAAAGAGTTGCTTAAGAAATAAAGAATAGAAAAAAAAAGTATATATATATATACACACACATATATATAGGTTAATGTGTGTGTGAATAATGTGTGTGTTAGCATAATAAATGTTAATACTATATATTATAAGAATATGTATATAGAAAAATTTACATAATTAAATAAAAATGTAGTATACGTATATTTATTTAAAATAAAACATTATGCAAATATTAATTTATAATTACATAAATTATTATCTGAAAATGAAATATGAAATAAATAAAAATACATGAAAATAAAAAATATAGATTATTTAATTATTGGCATTAAATATATTAAAGAAATAAAAAAATATCTAATAAATGCAATATTAAATAATTAGAAAGGGAAAAATATCAGTAAGATCATAAAATAGAAGGAAATATTCAAGAAAATCAAGTTTTCATCAATTAGAAAGTGTCCAATTGGCAATTTTCGGATAATAGCAACATTAAAAATCAAATTTGGTAATTAAAAACTGCATCCAACGGCTAGAAACACATCATCTGCACAATCTAGGATCTCACGATCATGATCAAAGCTCAAAACAACACCCAGGAGCACCAAATCACTGAAACCAACGGCCTAGAAATGATTTGCCTCATCTAACGGCTCAGATTCGATCCTCTGATCACGAATGACACTGCACTCGAGGTTCATCGTGCGGCCCGGATCGGTGATCAAGATCGGATGTTGTGCTCGAGATCCATCCAACGGCGGAGATCAAAGCCGCATAGATCAATCGCAAACGGTGCTGCACTCGAAGACAATCGGATGGCTCGGATTCGAGACGTCTTCAATCGATCACGAAGTAATGCGGCACTCGAGGTTGATCAACCATTCAAGATTAAGTTCGCTCAATCCGACGGCCCAGATATGTTTCGTTAATCGCGAACCAGATCCGCGTACTGTGCTCGAGGGCGATCGGATGGATCGGATTTGATGATCGTGAACGTGTGTTGTACTCGAGGCTCATCCGACAATGAAGATCTTAAATGCCTTGATGATCGTGCTGCGTTCGAGGAAATCAAGCAGTCCAGATCAGATCATCTGCGTTGACGCGTTCGAAGAAACGCCGACGATCCATAGCTAACCCAAAAATCTTAATCGTGATATGAGTGCTGCGATCGAGAATGATCCAACGGCCGTGATCTGAAGCTCCGATTAAACCGAAAATAAGGAAAAAAATTCCAAAAAAATCTGAAAAATTGTGTTTCCAAATTCCAAACTCACTTGTTATTTCTTATGCTTGGGGGGCACAAAATTTTGAAGAATTGGCAAGTTTCCCACAAGATGACACCTCAAACTTGCCATTCTCTACCCTTTTGAACTCTATATAAACACCCCCCATGCTCACAATTCATCTCATCCCAAGAAACAAGAGTTGAATTGTCATCTTGTTCTCTAAGCCTCCTTCCTGGCAATCCGCTCAGTTATTGAGTAATCTTGAACTGTTCTTGAGTGTTCTTGAGAGTTCTTGAGTGTTTGGAAGCCTTGAAGTAATGGAACTTTGTCGAATTTCAGAGGCGTACAGAAGATACCTTTTTAAGGTGGAAGTGACTTCTAACTTCTACTTCTTTATTTTAATTTGAATAAGTCTTGCATGTGTGATAATGTTTTCAAGATGATTGATTGAATATATGTTTTAATATGCATGCCTTATTTATTTGATGTGGCATGAATATACATGTTATGCGTGTTTAGAAATTAAGAATATTGATGCATGTTATACATGAATTTTACCATGAATAAATATTTATTGATTCATGTTTTGCATATGTTGCATCGATGGTTTAATCCGATATTGTGTGTTTTATCACTAAGAAAAGATTAAATAATGATTCAATCCACGTACCGGTGCGATGATGGACTGCATAGTGTCATCGTGTGTGTTCCATCCCCCGACCTAGCTTGCCGGTTTACCATTGACGATTTTGAACTAGGTTTCCAAGAGTGATCCCACTTCATAGATATTGGGGTTTGAGTTTCGGTTTGTCATTCTCTCTCCTCACGATGTGGAACACAGAGATTAAACTCTTTCGGTCCGAATGTCAACCATAAACAAGAAATTGTTTGAATCGCCTAATGTACAAAAGTTTTTGATATGCTTGGTTTGTTTGAATTGAAATAATGATTTAGATGTTTAGAAAGATCCACTGGGCTATGTGCTCACCCTTCCTTCTATTTTTCAGGTAATTGATTTACATGAAGACCATGAAGATTAGTTAGGTTCTTTATTTAAAAAGTTTTTAATTTCTATGTAAGGGCATGTTGCCCAAGTTTTGAATCTTCTGCTGTAATAGTTTTTCTTCAAGATCAAATTGTGTACTCAATTTTATTTTATTAATTGAGTTTATGAATTTTAGTTATTTCTTTTATTATTGCCTTATTAAATTCTTAAATTTAAGTTATGTACTGTCAAATAAAGTTAAAGCATGAAATAATTGAAATAGAAAGAAAGAAAGTCAAGTGTGTGTTACTTGTAAAGTAACACCGGCCTGACCCGCCGTTTGGTTTAACCACTGTCAAAAGAATAGTGGTCGTGTCCAATGCTTAAAGATACGGGGGTTGGGGTGTTACAGTTGGATAGTAGAAACATGGCATATTAAGTTTAGGGAAAGACCTTAGGTATAACTAGGGTGTTGTCAAGGTAGCATAGTGGATCATAAGTAAAAGCTTTAAGGTCATAAGCTAGAGACTAATAACGTATGAAACAAAACACTTGTTTGATCAGGACACGAGATCAAGAGGATCATATATCTTTGGTTTCTATGTGGTATGGGACACATAAGAACTTGGGGATATAAAGGAATCCTAAACTTAGAGAATGACGGATCATGTATGGTGAGTGATCCATGGCTTTGGACATTTCCCTATGTTTGGCTAGTTTGAGACAATCAAGTGTAGTGGGGCTTGGCAAGCCTTACACATTGAGACACTTGCAAAATTGTTTGGGTGTAGTGAGATCTCTAGGTGGAAATCTATGTCGTCAATGGGCAAGAGTAGTATGGGACGCCTAAACCCAGAGGCATAGGTGAAAGCTTAGAATTTATCTATGCTAGCGTGCTACTTGTGTTGATATATGAGATTGTTTGCTTACATGCTTTATATATGTAAAGATTGTTGAAATACATATATGTTTTTTAAATTTGAGACCAAATCTGGTACCCAAAAAAGAATAATTCATTGTGCACTTAAAAGCATAAACCAATAGGCCACTGTCCAAACGAAAACTTAGAGACATGAATCTAGATTCATGCCAGTACGACAGAAATAAATGCTCTAAGTATATACATGGGATTTCTTCGCTAAATTTATGATGACTGAATAGATTTTTGGTTGTAGATAAATGGTCGGATCTAAGAAACATGCTACGAGAGTTGTCACATCCGATGAGACTGAACCCCAGGGTAGGGAGCATAGGTTAACCAGGCTGAGGCTCAGGTTGGGGTAGTGTTGATACTAGAGTTTTGGGATGAGATTACTAGACGAGTCACTAAATAGATCATGAGAGTAATGTTGTTGCCACAGATGCACGCACAGGCGGCACCAAAGCTGCAGATACAAGCCCCATCCCAAAAGCAAATACTGATTCAACAACTGATGCCCATTTTAGAGGTTCTAGTCATTCAGAGGGCATGGGAAGAAATTGATGACAAAGAATAGAGAGCGATGCTAATTGAGTTATAGAAACTTTGCCCATCCCAAGTTGATGGTACATCTGACAGCATGGTTGCAGATCACTAGTATCAAGAGCGAGATAAGCACTTGGATGTGCTAGGGGCTATAGGAACCCATAGAGTTACGCTGGCCACACATCACTTTAAGGGACCAGTCAAGAGTTGGTGGTGGATGCTAAAGGTAAATCTGAACACTGACATTCGACCAATGAACTGGGAAGAATTTAGAGAGTTGTTTTACAAGAAATTTTTTTCAAAAGCTACACAAGTACAAATAGAGTTTCAGTTCATCAAATTGACTCAGAAAGATATAATAGTGTCACAATATGATGTCAAGTTCACTAAATTGGCCAAGTTCACTCTTGAAACTGACCATGGATGAAAAGATGAAGGCCCAAAAGTTTGTGGAAGGCTTGAAGATTGATATTCACAGCATTGTGAACCCAATAGTTTGAGAACATATAGAGAAGTAGTGGAGAAAGCACTACTGACAGAACGAGAAATCAACTTCGAACAGAAAGTGAGAAACAAGGGTAAGAGTCCCAGTCAACAACAAAAAGTTCCAAGGGAACCACAAGAAGCAGAACAAAAATCAACCTTAGAGGCAATAGGCTCAGGGCAGAATTGATAAGTAGCAGGCTCGAAGAGAAGGAACATTTTATAATTGTGGGCAGAGGGAGCATATGGCCAGGGACTATCAAAATTAGGGACACTAGAGGCAGATCTAAGGGTAGAATAATGGGCACAGTAGAAACCAAGGTGGACCTAGACAGCAACAGCCACAATAGAGGCAACCCCAATAATAGTAACAATAGCAGTAGGGCATATAGAATAAGGCCTGAGTGTTTGCCATTGAGGATGGACAAGTAGACCCAGCTCCGGTTATCGAAGGTACCTTCTTACTATTTAATGTTACTATTAAGATCTTGTTTAATTCGGGTGCCACTAAGTTATTTGTGTCAGAAGACCTAGTAGGAGATTACAATTAGTGACATCCACACCACTAGAACCATTATATGTATCCAATGAACTACTATGACTGCTTGAAAAAGTTGCACATGTGAGTTGAGATTTGGAGATAAACTGATAATTGTCGACTTAAAGTGTTACCTTTCCACGGTTGTGATGTGATATTGGGCATGGACTAGTTAATCCAATACCAGGCTCAAATTGACTACCCAAGACGGAGAGTCACATTGACTTTACCATCTGGTGAACTGATGGAGGTCAAGGGAGATATATGCAAAGATTATCCCAAAGCCCTATAAGCGTTATGTTGCATTGCATAAGACAGAGTGAGCACTTCACACAACTCTTAGACGACAATGTTAAGGAGCCGAAGGATATTCAAGAAATACCTGTACTGCAAAATTATCTAGATGTGTTTTCAAATGATTTACCTAGACTACCACCACAAAGATAGGTAGAATTCAAGATTAAACTACAACTTGGAATGAATCCTATAACCATTCCTCCCTACAAAATGGCACCAATGGAGTTGATTGAACTCAAGACACAGCTGGATGAATTCTGTGAGAAGAGATTCATTAAGCCAAGTGAATTACCATGGAGAGCTCATGTACTATTTGTGAAGAAGAAAGATAGCTCAATGAGGTTATGTGTTGACTACAAGAAGATCAACCAAGTGACCATAAAGAATATGTATCCTCTACCTAGAATAGACAATTTATTCGAGCTGTTGAGGGCAACCACTCATTTCTCCAAGATTGATCTAAGGTTAATTTACCACCAATTAAGGATCATGGAGGCAGACATGTCAATAGTAAAAATGAGTAATTTAAATTTATTAATAAATGAGAAATATTTTTATTGTGAATCCCAATGCTTGATAGTAATTAATGTGCTTGATACAACTGAATATTTATAAAAATATTTAAAGAAAAATAAATTCATAGATGATTATACATGAAAAACTTTTTAAAGATTTAAAATGCATGCTTAAAACAAATATTTCAAAGTATAAATTTTAAAATATTTAACATTACATAGAACATATATTACGTTAATTTACCTAATTATTATACATTGCATATTTTATGATACTTTTAATTGATATTAATAATTATATTTATATATGCATATTTTAATTATATTTATTAATTTACATTTGTTATGCATATTTTGTTGTATATTACTTGAATATTATGAAAACTATTGAAAAAATAGAAAATATTTTAAATTAGCTGACAAGAAAATTTGATGTGAACGATCTTAAAAAGACAAAATTTTGTCTCAACCTATAGATCAAGAGTTTTCCAATATTGTCTATAAATCAAATTCCATTGATAAACTACTATTTTCTCCTCATAAAAATGATGAAGAGATTATTGGTCTTAAAATATCATATCTTAGTGTTACTGATATACTTATGTTCTTTGTAAATTTTACAAAATTAGATTTTTTCTATTGATTTACTTGTAAAATACAATTTTAGTTCTAATCTTATATTTGAGAGGAACATAAGATAAGATAATTTTTATTTGGACCTACCATTTTATTTCATTATGGTAGGATACTCAATCCCACAAAAAAAATCACTTTTATTTTGATTTTTTTAATCCCTTATATCTAATCCTATTTCATCCCATCCTATCCCATAAAAGTAGTCTTATTATATCTTGCGTACCAAACAGACTCTTATGACATATTACAATATCATTGTGATTCATAAAGTAAGCAATAGTTGCAACTTGTTTAATTTACCCTAAGACTAGCAATCCAAAAAGCAATTCATAAATGTATAGGTTGAGATTCAAGACTCATCATATTTAAGGATCCTACGGATCATCTTTTGTTAAAGATTGTACTACTGCAATATGGTATGAAGATAATTCAACATGTATTATAATGTCAAAAGAAGAATATATCAAGGATGATAGAGCTAAACATATTTTACCAATTTTGTTTTTTACACACGAGCTTCAAAAAAATGGTAAAATTGATATTAAACAAATAAGATCAAATGAAAATGTTACGAATTTGTTCACAAAAGCTTTGTATAGTACAATAATTGAAAAACTTGTATATGGTAGTAGCATGTGACAACTCAAAAATATTTCAAATATAATAATCGAAAAAGTTTACACATATCATGAGAGAGAGAACAATGAAGAATTATTGATTAATGCACTACACTTTTTTCCTTAGTTAAGGTTTTATTCCTTTAAATTTTTCTTTAAAAAATTTTAATAAGATAGATTTAACAACATTATAAGACTTCATGAGAAGATGTACTCTTTTTCCTTTCATATTTATTTTTTTATTGAGTTTTATTTAGTAAGTTTTTAATTAGACATATTTTTAAATGAAAAAGTTTAAAGGAAGAGTCTTATAAATATAGTAATGCACACACACACATACATATATATATATATATATATATATATATATATATATATATATAACCTCTAAAATTAATTTACTTATAACTTTTATTATCTTATAGTGTCTAAATTAATAAAATTATTTAAATATTTTTAATTTTATTTATTATATTATTATAATTTTTATAATCAAAATCTATATGAAGCGGTCTTTTACCTTATTAAAATTATTAACAATGATTATAATTTCCTTTTACAGTTTTCTCTTTCTGTTCTTTTGAGTAATTTTTCTTTATTTTTTTTACCTGTTTTTATAATTTTTAATATTTTTAATTAATTTTTGGTTAAATTTATAATACTAATACCAATAATAAAAAAAATTAATAATTTATTATTATTATTATTATTATTATTGTTACGAGGAAGAACTCTAGTTAAGAACGTAAAGAACAGAGAACCACCTGGGGCAAAAATGAATTGAAGGAATTTGTTGTCTATTCCCTTTAGCAATATAAAGGAAAAAAAAAAAAAAACCATCGACAGAGCTTTTAGGGCACAGTTAGGTCCCGTTAAGCTCAAGGGCTGTAAGCGTCCCAACGCATCGACGTCTCTCTCTCCCTGTCTCTCTTATTCTGCTCCGGCGCCGGCAAGTGGTTTCGCCACTGATCGATCCATCCATCCATATAGGTTACTATTTTCCAATCCTGTCCCAATCTCTTCTTCTCTAGGTTTCCGGATGCACTCATTGTGGGCTTCGAATTCACTTTTTAGTTCTTTGCATAAGCCAAGTTTGGATTACTTGGGGTGGATTTTTCTTTCTTCTTCTGTTTTTGTTGATATATTCACTATTCAGAGGGATCGATTTGATTAAATTGTGTTATTTGTGTTATCTTTTAAATTATCTTTCTCAGAAACTGCTTTTTTATTTCAACTTTTTGGATTTTGGTTGCAGGCCCAACCCTAACCCTAATTATTAGTATCGGTTTGATTGTCAGAAGCAATGGTAGGTGCTTTACCTATTCTGCCTCTCCCAGCGCCTCCATTAGATGGAAATTTGGGACCTCTCCCACCATCCCAACAACCATCAAAGGACAAGGAGGAGGAGGAGGAGGAGCAAAAAAGTTCGATAACACCTGCTTCTGCTCCAGCACCACCAGCCTCTGTTGCAACCCACACTAGAACCATTGGTATTATACATCCCCCTCCCGACATCCGAACTATTGTTGATAAAACGGCTCAATTTGTCGCCAAGAATGGCCCTGAATTTGAAAAAAGAATTATCGCAAACAATGCTGGAAATGCCAAGTTCAATTTCTTAAACGCATCGGATCCTTACCATGGCTATTACCAACACCGCCTATCTGAGTTTCGTACCCAAAATCAACAACCTAACAGTACGCAACCTTCAGATTCCGCAGTTAATGAATTAGCCCCAACTGCAACTAATTCAGCTGATGCACATGAAGCAGCAACAGCAGCATCACTGGCGAAATTGGACCTGTTAGCACAGTTTAAACCTGCCCGGAAAGTTCTTGAGCCTCCTGAGGCTGAGCAATACACAGTGAGATTACCTGAAGGGATTAATGGTGAGGAATTGGATATTATTAAGCTCACTTCGCAATTTGTGGCTAGAAATGGGAAATCATTTTTGACAGGTTTGACAAGTAGAGAGATAAATAATCCGCAATTCCATTTTCTCAAGCCAACTCATAGTATGTTTATGTTCTTTACTGCATTGACGGATGCGTATTCTAAGGTTCTGATGCCTCAAAAGGGGTTGACGGATAAGTTAAGAAAGAGTGTGGCTGATATGACGACTGTTCTTGAACGTTGCTTGCATCGTCTTGAGTGGGAGTGTTCACAAGAGCAGGCTAGGCAAAAAGCTGAAGATGAGATTGAACAAGAGAGGATGCAGATGGCTATGATTGATTGGCACGATTTTGTTGTGGTTGAGACCATTGAGTTTGCAGATGATGAAGATGATGAGTTACCTCGACCTATGACATTGGAAGAGGTTATTAGGAGAACCAAGACATCAGGTATGGATGATGAAGAAGAGATACCAGAGCCTGGAAAGATGGCAGATATGGAAATGGATGAGGAAGAAGTGCAGCTTGTTGAGGAGGGAATGAAAGCAGCCAGTCTTGAGGAGAATGATGATGAAAAGAAGAATGACGTAAAGATGGCCACCTCTGAGGAACCGGAGCAACCCATGAGAATAGTGAGGAATTGGAAGAGACCTGAGGAGAGAGTTCAAGCAGAAAGAGACCCGACAAAGTTTGTTGTTTCACCAATTACTGGGGAGCTAATTCCCATCAATGAGATGGCAGAACACATGAGAATTTCTCTAATTGACCCAAAGTACAAGGAGCAGAAAGAAAGGATGATGGCTAAAATTCGTGAAACAACACTTGCTCATGATGACGAGATTTCGAGGAACATTGTAGGTCTTGCAAGAACTCGTCCGGATATCTTTGGAACTACAGAAGAAGAAGTTTCCAATGCTGTCAAGGTAGAGATCGAGAAGAAGAAAGAAGAGCAACCAAAGCAGGTTATATGGGACGGCCATACAGGAAGCATTGGTAGAACTGCAAACCAGGCAATGACCCAGTATATGTCGGTGGAGGACCAAGCTGATGCTTCTGGTGGTGAGGCTAGGGCGTTTCCTGGGCCTGCTGGTCCACCACCAAGACCTGGCATGCCATCCATTCGTCCTCTACCTCCCCCACCAGGACTTGCCCTGAATATTCCTCGTGTATCCTCAAACACTGTACAATTTTCTGCTACAACTAGTAGTGGACCTGTAATGCCACCTCCACCTAGGCCACCTATGATCTCAGTTGTTCCATCAATTAGGCCACCACCACCTCCTATGTCTATGCTTTCCACCCAGCAACCTCTTATGATGAATCGACCACCCCAACATCATCAACCAATGTCTATAAATCTTCCTAGCATACCTGTTCCGCCTCCACCTGGATCACAGTTCACACCTCTGGGAATTCCACGGCCCTTTGTTCAGCTTCCTGTTCCACCATCTACAATGCCTGTCATCCCACCACCACCCTTGCCTCAAGGAATGCCTCCTCCACCACCTGAAGAAGCTCCTCCTCCATTGCCCGATGAACCTGAGCCAAAGAGACAAAGGGTTGACGACTCGTTGCTGATCCCAGAAGAGCAGTTCCTGGCACAAAATCTAGTATGCAACTTCTTGGAAGCTTGTTTCTTTTCACTTTCACTATTTAAGCCCTTATGGATACTTTATTCATCTAATAACATTCTGTATTTTTGTGTGGTATTGAATTAACTTTGTATTCCTATTTTGTCTTTTGTGGTTTTCATTTTGGCCTACAGGGTCCGGCTCGTATTAGTGTATCTGTTCCAAATGTGGACGAAGGCAACCTAAAAGGGCAGGTTTTGGAGATCACTGTACAATCTTTATCTGAAACTGTTGGCAGCTTAAAAGAGAAAATTGCAGGGGAGATACAACTTCCTGCAAACAAGCAGAAACTAAGTGGAAGAGCGGGATTTCTTAAGGATAACCTGTCACTTGCATACTATAACATTGCAGCTGGAGAAACACTGATGCTTGCAGTAAGGGAACGTGGTGGCAGGAAGAGATGAATGCTTGTCTATGTAACTGGAACTGAAAGATCTATGGGCTAGTTTTGGTTCTTTGTGGAAGCTCAGTAGGAGAAGTGTGGGAACATTGTTTCTTTATAATATTATATGGGAGAATAGGTTGATCTTGTATGTTATGAACTTCTACAAGTTATTTTTGTCCCATAACTAATGGTATGTAGTATATACTACAGATCTGCAGTATAGTTGAGTTTCGTAAACTTTTCATGGAAAAATGATTCTTATTCTAGTGGGAAGAAAAGCAGTAGTGCCTTCTAGTTTCTTGACCACCAATTGCATCTCTCTCTCTCTACCTCTAGTTTTTTGGATGGTTGATGCTACACTAAGTTTACATTCTTAAAAATATTGCTTCTGTTGCTTTTTCTTCTATTAGTACAGTCTTGGATAATTCCTAGAATTTTTTGTTGACTTTATTACATCTCTTGCTTTTTTACTTATGATTTGTTGTTCATAAGGATACTGCATCTCTTGCTTCTTTACTTCTGTTGTACTGGATAACAAGACTTCTTTAAGTTTTTATTGCAGTTCTTTTTGCAGCATGGTCCAGAGTTGAATGAATCATTGGAACAGCTTGTTAGACTCCACTGGATCTTTGAAGGAGGTTTCTCTCTCTCTCTCTCTCTCTTGCTCTTGATATTCCTTACTCTTTTGACTTACATATTACCATTACTTGTACTTAATATTACTATGTTGATATTCCTTAGTCTATGGACATTATTTAAAGGGTATGGATGTCATGAGCTGCTATCTTGGACATTAGGAAAGTGGTCAAACTATGATCAGAGCGTTTACTTGTATCTATTTATTTATTTGCTAAGAACACAATATTCACTCCAGGATGAGGCTTTTTGTTGGTTGTTACCTTGGACGTGAGATTTAAGGGATAAAGATGCCTTGAACTGTTAGCTTGGACATAGCTCTTTTAGGGTTCAAACTTGTGCTTGTCTCTAATTCCTATCTACTAACAGTGTTTATGGTTTGAGAAAGTGTTAAAACTATGATTGTAAAATTTATTTATTTATTTTTTAATTTTTCATAAGATTTATTCACTCTAAGTTGAGCCATTTATTAATTGTTGACTTGACACCATGAATTTTTTAGTTATTTATTTATTTTTTAAAGCATCTGGTTCTGGCATTAGATATTTGTGTAATGTTGGCTTACTTGGTCTAATGTGGGTGATGATCATCAGTGTACCATATGAATATGAATTGCTAATGAGTTCATACTTTTTTACTACACACTACAGGCATTGATTCTGTTCATGCATTGCATGCTTTTATCCTCATATTTTATTGAACCGCCTTCATCAATAGTTTACTTTATATACTTGTTTGTATACTTGTCATGTTACTGGTGCCAAATGCAATTGAGCACTATAATGGGGCTTATCTTGGGAGCTTCCATTATCATCTGAGTTTTATGAATTACTGATATGCAATGAATATTGATTTATTGAATGAGAATTGAAGCGATGCTCTGTTTTGAATCATAACCTGTTTTACGAGATGGATGCAATAGATCCTGTTGATAATGTTATTGAAACATGCAGATGCAGTGTTATATGCCCTAAATGGAATTATGGTTGCAATGTCCAATGTGATACTAATATTGTATGGTTATACAATAGGAGTATCCATATTTGGAAAGCTAAAACAGAGATGATGGGTATATGGAATGCAACAGTTTTTATAAAAAGCCAATTTTCGCCATTGTTGTATTGACATATACTTCATTTAAAGAGATATTTCCTTTTAAGGTTAGTTATCATTTTGGTGAATTTTAATGTGTAGTAGGTGCTCTTGAAATGAAAGTCAATCTTCCTGAATTTTTTTTTTTTTTTTTTTTTGCAGTATTTGTTTTGTGTTGCAAAATCTGTGCTGCGGAAGACGGGACAACTGCACTTTCCTCTTTATTCACTGCACTTGCGGATGATGCAACGTTCTTATTGGAGATGTGTTTATCTTTATGGGTGCTAAGCCAAGGAAGTTGGTGCGTTAGTGGAGAAGAAGAGAAAAATTGTTGAAATTGAACTTATGCTCTTTGCTTTATTTGCTTGATTTGAATGAGAAGAATATAAGGTATTTATAAGACTTTAATAATAATTAAATATATAAATTTAAACGTGCATGAATTGTAATGTTCATCGATTACATTCAAGAACCTAATAAAATATAGACCTATTTAATATCTTTTCTTTCTTGGTTACATTTATCATATTAAAATTCAATGAATCATGCTTATTATAAATATTTGTTTATTTTTAACATCTCCTCTTAAACATGATTTTTGCAATTCAAAAATCCCTTTAGCTACTTGATTATAAGTTTGGTAATACTTGATGACAAAACCACCACGTTTTACTAAATTTTAAATAAAATAATACTTCCTTTGAATATGTTGTTTACTCTTATTATGAAAAATTAGATTTATTTATTTATTTATTTATAAGGGCAGTGATGTATTTGTTATCACAAAATAAAATTGTTGCTTTTACTAAAGTTTGCTTGAATTCTTTTAATATTCGTCTCAACCAAAGTGCTAAATGACCTGCAATTGCTAGCAACAATTACGCTGTTTCGCATTCAAAAGTCACGCTTGTTTACTTCTTTGATGTCCATGACATTGCACCAAAGTCAATGTCGAAAATATAACCAAACATGGTCTTGTGATCATTATAACTTCAACCCTAATCACTATCAATGTAACTAACCAATCATAGTTGATCAACCTTCTCATATATGCAATAATTCACTGTGCCATAAATTTATATTAAGATTCTATTACTAGCTTTATAATGACTTTTGTTCGGTGTTTCCATAAATTTGTCGGTCATACTAACTGTAAATGTGAAATCTGGACTTGTTGCGGCGAGATACATGTTGGTTGGTTTAATGAAAGGATTACCTTCAATATCCTTTCTCAACTTTAGCCCAAAGTCCATAGAAATGCATCTAGACTTTGCACCGTCCCTTTGAGTTGCTTTAACAAGTCATTTGCATACTTTTTTTAAAAAAGAATTATATATATACACGAAGACACAATCATGGCTTTATTTCACCCCAAATCCAAAAAAGAAATGAAGAGCTATATTCGTTATCTCAAACTCATTTATCATTGAATTTTTTGAAATCATCATAAATGTGTTTACTAGTGCTCGTAAAAATTAAATCATCAATAAATAAACAAACAATAAAAATGTGACCGTTATTAACTTCTTTGATATAGAAAGTATGTTCATAAGGGCATCTTTTAAAGTCATTCTTTAGGAAGTAGTGGTCAATATCACCATACCATGTTTAACGAGCTTGTTTTAGCCTATCGAGTGCTTTTTTTAGTTTATAGACTTTCATTTCTTCCCCTATCTTCACATAGCTAGGAGGTTGATCAATGTAAATATCATTTTCAAATACTCTATTTAGAAATCCTAACTTGACATTCATTTGATGAACTTTCTAACCGTGTTGTGCTGCTAAGGCAAAGACTTAACCCAATGATTTCAAGTTGTGGAAGAAGAGCAAAAACGTTTTCGTATTCTATCCCATGTTTTTTGCTTGTATCCTTTGAGTGCAAGCTGGGCTTTGTACTTGTCAACTTTTTCTTCTGAATTTAACTTGATCTTATAAATCCATTTGACTCAAGTAGTTTTCCCTTTTTTAGAAGCTCAACTAGCTCCAAAGTTTCATTTCGATATTAATTTTTTTTTTGTTCTATTGCTTGACTCCACATTGCATGGTGTGAAACATCTTTAAAGGCAATTAGCTCAACATCAGCAAATAGTGCAAAATTCATGAATTTTTTGCTTGATATTGTATTCGTTGATTCATTAATATTAGAAATGCTTTTGAATTTTCTTAGACGAGAACCATCATCACCCAAAGAAGATGATTATAAAGATAAAGATAAATTATTTATGTTGTCATGGTTGTTATTTGAGCTTTTTGATACTTCTCATCTATCACAATTGATTTTGCTTGACATTAACATCCCACTTCTACGACTCTTTTTCATTGAACAAAACATCTTGGCTTATTATGATCTTCTTAGTGATAAGATTATATAACTTATAGGCTGTAGAATTTTTACTATAACCCACAAGTATACACTTTTTAAATTTGTAAATCAAGTTTACTTCTCACTGCATCAGGTAAATAGGAGTAGACAAAGCTTTCAAATATTTGAAGATGGCTAACATAAGGCTAATGACTACTCCAAGCTTTATACGATGTTATGTCACAAATATTTTTGGAAGAAGAACGATTTAATAGATACACTATGTATGCAAACACTTCAACCAAAATTTTTTTTAGCATTTCTCGAACTTTTAACAGAATTTTAACTAGCTCTATAATAGCCATATTCTTCCTTTCGACAACTTCATTTCGTTGGAGAGTACACCTAATAGTAAGTTTGGCAATTTATGACACGATACAATAACTCGACCTGAAAACAACATGAAGTTAATGGGTTTGGGTTTAGTATAAAAGGATTTGGGTCAAAACGGGTCAAACACGATTAGACACGACTAAATTCGGGTCATAAAAAGGTTAACATGTTAAACTCGAAAATAACATGTTTAACATGATTATAGATAAGTTAAGAGATAAATTATAAATAAGTATCAAAATTAATGTCTTTTATTAATTTGTTGATAATATATTTTTAAATTATTTTTTAAAAAATATATTTTTAAAAACATTTAATTTATTTTAATATGTTTTATATTTTATTAATATTTTTTATAAAAAATAATTTTAAAATTTGATTATAATAAGTTAAATAGGTTAGATACAAGTATATAACTATGACACGTTTAATAAATGCGTCAGATTTGAGTTTGCAAATCTAATACGATTAATAAATGGGTTGGGTTTGGGTTTGCAATACATGGATCAGACTCATTTAAATACGATCTATTTATGAGGCGATGACATGAATTGCCACCCCTGCCAAATAATGAGTTGTTGTCAAATACCATGCTTCTACAAGAAGTCTAAGAGTGCAACATACATGTTTCTTTAAGAAGTCTCAGACTACAACATACTATCCAGTAAGATTAGAGCATAGGGTCTTAACGGAGTAACCACATTCATTCTTAGCCATTGAATTGAAGATTTTGAAGGACTTATGAACTTCTAATTTTTCTTTCTTGAAATAATCTCATGTTTTCCTACTATAATCTCATCAATGAATGTCATAAAATATCAGTTACCTCTAAGAGATGTTTCCATTAGTTTACATTGATTAGTATGAGCTAACTCAAGATGCTGTGATGTGTTCCAAGTACTTTGTTTTGAAATGACTATCAATATTACTTTTCAAGTGCACACTTTTCACATACTTGATCTCGTTGATGATTGTCTATTATTTCACTTATCATATGATGCTTGTATAATATATAAGTTAATGTTTTAAAATTCAAATGTCCAAATCGCAAATGTCATAGCCACAACAAGTATTTAATGATTGTACAAAAATAAAAAAAATGTCTTTGTTATGATCTTCAAAGGAAACATCTTGTTGTGCATTATCTTCACCTTAATGACAAGATTTTTATTTCTATCCTTAATCTCACATGTATTGTAACACTCCATATTTTAAATGGACACGTAAATTAATTTAAATAAAAATAAATATGTATATATACATATATTTATATGGACTATGCGTGTACGTAATGTATTAATTATATTCATGTATTAAAAATATAAGTAATGTGTATAAATTAATTAAATTAAATTAGTTATTAGAAAAAAAATGAATGTTATATAAAATAATAATAATAATAATAATAATAATAATAATAATAATAATAATAATAATAATAATAATAATAATAATAATAATGGTGGAATTACAAATAATGGGTAAAAAACAAAATATTTAATAAGTGGGGTGTTTGAGCAATTTATTGGAAGCTTATTTGATTCATTCATTTTTATTATTTGGTGCGGTTAGAGAATTTGAATTGGGAAAAAAAAAAAAAAAAACTTGACATGATTGTGCAGGAGATTCATTTCTCTGGTAGGTGTTTCATTAAAGAATGAGAGAATGGCAATGATGTAAATTGGGTAATATACACAAACTGAGTGGGACAGTCGTTGAGCAACTTAAGGGGCAATATATATGTGGATAGGAGAATGGCAGTTGAGTAAATTCATTTGATAAAAATATATGTATTTGACGTGGGGCAGTGGAGAACAATTACAGCCTTATCTATTTCTCCTCTTTCATTTCATGGACAAAAACCATGGAAACAAATGAGAAAGAATGCATAAAAAGGGGGCAAAATTCAATTTTTTCTAATTCTTGTTATAAAAATATTTAATAAGTTACATACTATAATCTTATGAGTATGATTTTTACTATAGGTGGTATTTTATAGTAGTACCTAAAAATAGGGTACTACCCCACCGTGAGTAGAACTCAATAAAAATTATATCAATACACTCCTAATGATACATAGATTACAGATAAATGGTTAGTTTTCATTCATTTATCCTTTACACATTGAAATAAATACCTAAAGTTGAATAAATTTTAGAGAGTTTTTAGATGTACTAAACCCTAATAAAATTTTAATTGAATTTTATAAGAATGTAGAGAACAAAAATTTGTATCCATCTACACCAAATTAATGAATTTTGGATATCAATAGAAATTTTGGTGAATGATTGATCAATTGGGCTATTTATGAAAAATAAAAAAAAAAGTAAAAATACAATTGAAAAGTCTAATTATTTTATTTTTTGCTATAAAAATATTTTATATGAATAGAAAATTAATTTTAAAGGTTATTGAGAATATTTGGGTTAATGTGCATCAATATGTGAGATTTAATGCACGTATAGGACTAAATATAAAAAAAATAAATACGTTAGAAATTATTTATAAAAATAAATTAAATTTTATTTGTGTGTATAAAATAATTTTGTGATAGGATAATTGTGGTGGATCATAACATAGATTTTGGAGTTGATACTAGAAATTGATTGGACGATAGTTTTGGTGAGTAATATTTATTTTTTGGATATTACGAGAGACATTGATATTATGTAAAAACTTCTGATTTTTATTAAATAAGAATTGATACACATGAAAATATATATTAAATGAAATGATGAATTATATTACTAGATTTTATAGTAAATTTGAAAAAGGCTGGTTATTATAACAAAAAATGAGATATGTGCCAAACGGGGTAAGTTGTTGGTTTGCCAGTGTTTCTTTATCTTGGTTATTTATATAATATTGTAAGTAAAAAAATGATTTAAATGTAAACATGTTATTTATATGAATATATGTTGCATTTGGCTTGGAATTCATGAAATTGTATTTACACGGCAATGTCTTTTGGATTTGCAAGAGCAGATCTAAAATATGGTATCATTTCGATGGACTGAGCATTGAGGAGTAATATTTCTTATGTGATAATCCATGTTGGACTGAACCATAAGAAATATCAGCCTTTCCCTATGTGATAATTCTTGAAATGATTGTGGAGTATGTGATAATTAGATGTACAATCTACTATTGTTAAAGGCAGACAAGAAGTGAGACTAATACTATTTCTGAAAGATGTGGATGTGCATGTGTTTATTAAATATTGCATGATTGAAAATAACATGATTGTTATATTAAATGCATATATATAAGGTTTAAATGTGCATAATAAATTTAAATATTTTATTTAATTTGATAGTTTGCATGAGTATTTAAATGCACCTAAATGCTATAAATAAGAAATATTCACTAGGTATGTGGTAGCTCACTTATTTTCTTCAACATTTAAGGAACAGATAGAAAAGGGAAGCAGCAAGCAAAAAAGAGTAGAGTACTCTTCAGTTACTGCGTGTGTATATAGTTAATTGTTTTGTAAGCTGTATTTTTGTATAGTTATAGTTATCATTGTATATGTAATATCACGTAAAGAGATATGAGTTTTGTTTAAACTAGACAATAGTGTTGGAAGTTGTTAGTTGTGAAATATGGTGAATGGAAATGTTCTTGAAAAATTATTTTGGTTATAGAATTGTGAAATAATAAATTGATTATCAAGTGATTATGTTCCTCTAGGATAAGTCAAGATTTTAGGGGAGACTCTGTCGAATTTTTTTTATTTATTTATATTTTTTTTTACGGATACTGTGGGATACAGGGTTAAAGAGGCCGACATAGTATTTTAGACATAAGTGTAGAGTATATAGTATTATGTGTTGGTTGTGACGTCACTTTTACGAGGTGGGTTGCGACATGTATCATTATCAATTTCAACATTGTATAGATTTACAAGCAACTGCCCAACGCTAAAAAGATTGTGTTTAAGGCCAAACATAAAGAAAAAATTAGAAATACTTTTGGTACCTTGCGTGGTTTTCATTAACTCACCTATTTGTTTCACCTATTCGTTTTACCTAAATCTTTTTATCCAAATCCTATTTTTACTTCACTTTGAATAGATTCATCTAAAAATACATATACATTTTAGTTTCCTGTTATGTGATTACTATAAGCATTATTGAGATACCAAATTTCATCTCAATCATCCTCATGCGTGGCACAAGTAAGAAATATTGCACTTTCATTATGGTCTTAGCGTTTCTTATGCATAAAAATAGTTTGATCATTGTTCTTCTTTGATCAACATTCAAATTGGTAATGTCCGAGCTTGTTACTTAGCATTGGATATGATTTTAATTATGGCCTCTTCTGACATTGCTTCCATAGCCTCACCCTCTTCCTCTTGTGGATGACATTTGTGAAGTGTCATCTTTTTGTTGCTCTTATTGGCTTTGATGGCTTCCTTGATTCCTTCCTTGTTCATAGTTGTTGTGGCTTCCTCTTCTTCTTCTAAAACCTCCTTTTAAAGAAACTTGTGTTTGAAAAGCTTGCTCTAAAGAAGTAGGGGTCCAATTGTTATAGCCAAAGTTTATGTAATTGTAATGATCCCATCAAGCTGTCCAAAGACATCATAGAAAGGTTTTTAGATTCTTTAATTGCAACAATGCCATACTTGAACTTTTGAGACATGCTTCGAAGAATCTTTTCGACAACTATTTAATATTCAATATTTTCTCCATCTTGGTGCATTTGGTTCACTATGCGGATGGTTTGATTGAATAATCTCAAAAGGTTTTTGAGTCCCTCATGCATAGGATATCAAACTCATCATATAAAGATTGTAACATCACCATTTTCAATTTATCTTCTCCCATGTCTGTGTTATAGAGAGTATCTTATACTTGCTTTGTTGAAGTGGATGCAGAAATCATCTCGAACACTACTTCATCCACTGACTGGAAGATGAAATAAAAAGGGTCTTGTTATCCTTCTTTTGATTCTCCTTCAACTTGTTAGCTTGTTGTTAGGTTATACCAACTTAATTTTTCAAGTTTAACATAACGATTCTCAACTACGTCATACGAGTCTTGTGACTTATACAAAACCTTTGTCTTAATAATCTATTAATATAATTCTTTCCATTGAGCTTGGGAAGTTGGAGCTATAGCATGATGTTGGAAGCAATGGGGATCAACTTGCTTTGGTACCACTTTGTTGGAATTGTAGTTAGCACACAGAATCTAAACAAGAAAAATGTTGAAGGAGAATAGAAAATAGTTGGATTTTTTTTTGGAACTTATGCTCTTTGCTTGATTTGAAATGAGAAGTGCATAAGATATTTATAAGACTATACCTAATAAATATGTACGGCATAGACCTAAACATATATGTGACCACCCTAAATTTTGACATAATTGATTTTATTTTCCAGACCATGATTTTTAGAATTAACCACACAAATTAATAAAATTATGAGCCATTAGAAATAAATAAAGGAAATAAACAAGTAAATGATGATAAACATAAAATAAATGGGTAAGTAAACTAATGAATGTAAAATGATAATAATAAAACATAAAAAAAAAAGAGAAAAAAGAAAGGGAAAAGAAAAAGAAAAAAATGGAAGAAGAAAAAAGGAAAAATGAGAGAAAAAATAGTGTATAGGGGCCCAGGCGCACAGGCTTGGCACATGGGCCTAGGCTTGTGCGACCTAGGCAACACGTACGGGCTGTGAAGCCCATATGGGACACATGGGCGCACGGGCCTCACAGCCCATGCATCCAACTCCTCTCTCCCCTCCTTTCTTCTCATTCTCCTCTCATTCCTCCTTTCCCATCAACCAAACCATGCACAATCCCTGGTTTTGGGGCTTTGGTTTTGTCGTTCGACAAATTCACCGGTCAAAACACATGGGTTTGGCTGGTAGGACACCTTGCATGGACACCCAAGGGCCACGTGAATGGCCACATGGCAAAGTTTTTGGACATGCAAGGAGGCCCCAAACATGCAACAAAACTAGATTTTGGGCAGTTGACACTTTCAACACCCCAACTTCACCGTCTCTATTCTCCTTTGTCCCAAACTCAAAAAACATGAGAAAACAACCATTGGAGAGTTCTCATACCCTTTCTAAGATCTAATATTCTCTTGGTCCAAATGCCATTAGAGAGAAAAATGGTCAGCATGGTGGGGTACTTGACATAGATGAAAGCTGGAGCTATTAAGAAAGTGTGTGATCCGAGTTTCGAAGGAGCATTTGTATGGCCATTTCATGGTCATTCCTTGAAGTAAAACCTTATTTCTCCATCTTTGATAAATGGAGTTTAAGTTCCAATGATTAAAAAATGGAAATGAAGATCGTGGCTATGATTTATAAGGTGCCAAAGTAGATCGGTTACAACTTGTTACAGCAAAAACAATTCTTGGAGAAACTTTTGAAGTGGTTAGAGGAGTCCCATTGGAGCTCAAATTTGGGGTGCGTGATCTTGGTACTTAAGGCTATAAGAGAGTATACACCTCTTACCATAAAATTCTATTTTCGTGATTTACCATGCATACTAAGTTATCTTGTTACCTAGGTTTTATGGTACTTAGAAAAATTTAGAGTTGTATTTAATGCATTCAATGGGTTTGATGATATGTATGAGTAGGATTTTGATCATTTTTATTTATTGATTTGAATGCGTCTTGATAGGGGATGTTTTGTGATCTAGATACATGCAAGATTGTAAGAAATAACCTTTAAATTAGAGGTTTAATGAAGGAAAACAATGTTTGAAATTCATGAAAAAACATGAATTTAGGAAAATGTGTTACACAATTGAAAGTTTAGAAAACCAATTGACTGAGAAAATATAATTTTTTTTTGAGCTGAAATTTGGTTGAGACCTTACTAGATATCCCAAAACTAAGTGTACCAAATTTCATGAAAATCTAATATAGGTAAGTAGGTCAATTAAGGTGAAATGTGACTGCATGTCACATAAAATTCTAGAATTGAAGGGGACTGATAACCCACTTAAAAACCTCATCACATGAAATCCAAAAATTACAAAATAAAATTTTGGTAAATATATAAGGAGCTTAAATCAAATCTAGAAAGTTTTGTATCAATCCGAAACACAGTTTGATCACAAAAAATCATAAAATCTGTTGCGCAATAGGGACTATATAACTAGAAATTGACTAAGTGTGAAAAATTAGAGATTTTGAACAAATTGACCCCATTTTGACCTAATTTGACCAAATTGATCCCATTTTGTTTGAATTAGACCAAAATTAACTGTGCTGACAAATTTTGACTAAGCTTGACTAGTTGACCAAGTTTGACTGGTTAACCAAGTTTGACCAAGTCAAATTTAAGTTGACTGAGACCGGTTAGAGATAGTAGAACTAGAATTGAATCACATATATCAAAGAAACCAAAATTGAGTTCAAATAATGTAAAGTCGAGCATATACTATGGGACTAGGCTGACAGTTGATGGGACATCAGTACGTGAAACCCGAGGTGAGTAGTTTAATTCAAGTGTTACTCTAACTTGTATTCCTTACATAAAACATGAGTGAAATCACATAGATTGAATGATTTCATTTGATTTGAGCTACATTAATTTGATTTTAAAGTATATATAAGTAATAATGAGACCATAGGCTCGAGGTTCGAGTATGGGGTCAGGGTACACGATGTAATTGGAATTAGATTCGAGGTTTGAGCACAAGGTTAGGGCATATGATAAATGCACCTAGCTTCTGACATGCTCAAGTGACGATACTTGAGGATCAAGTGTGGGGCTAGGGTATTTGAGGAATACACCTAGCTCATGACCTGCTTGAGTGGCTGGTATGCCTGACTCATGACTCGCTCGAGTGATTACCATAGGGTTGGATTTGATGATTTGAAACCCTAGTCTAGATATATTTTCGACTAGCATCTATTCAAACTATTCTTCTTTAGCTGCTTCATTGTTTCTAATTGTTTTTACTACATTGTAACAACCCCGAATTTTGTAGTCTATGTACAAAGAAAAATAAGATAAAATAAAATAAAATAAAATTTGAGAATGATATAACTTATGCCAAGGACAAATAAATAAAATAAATTTTGAAAATTATATAACTTAAAGAGATTTAATTAAGATACTCATTAATCATAAAAATGCTGAATTTAGGAAGTGGATAAAGAAATAAGATAAGTAAATAGAAGGAAAATCACGATTATGAAATAAAATTAGGCATAGTAAACCAAAGTTCGAATTTCGGCAGAACCTAGCGGGAGAGAATGAAATTTTAAACCAGAAAATTCGGGTTTCTTTGTATCCAGTCGGTGAAGAGATGGATCGGGAACATTCATGGAAGCATTTTGGTGGTAAGTCGGAGAGGTTCGAGAACAGTCTTCGTTGTCTATAAAAAGGGGAAGACGGTCGGAGGAGATGAGCTGCAGACGGATTGGATGCTGGTCAATGAACTGAACTGGTGTGATTGAAGAAGAAGAAGAAGACAGCTGAAGAAGAAAAGAAAACGTCCGGAAGGTTGGTTACACAAGAAGAGAGTGCAGACCGGGTTGAGTGAACTCAGGAACAAGAATTTATATCAGAAATTCTGGCTTGGAGACTGAAACAAAGCACAACTGGCGGTGGTAGCTGAACGGGAGCATTGGAGGTTCTGGATAAATTGGGTTCGGCTGCTGCAATCAAGAATAGGGGAAAGGCAGTGATGAAAGAATTCAGCTGAACGCACGGCAGATTGGAAGATTGAAGCAGCTAGTTTTCAGTTGAACAGAGTATTGGTTACAACATAGAGGAAGGAAAATAGGGGAGGTAAGAAGCTGACATTTGATTTCAGTGCTCTTGTTTGCATTGAATTGAACCCGGTTGACATATTGGAATGGCCGATCAATGAGGCCACAGATCGTGATTCAGTGGGTAGTGTGATTGAATGCAGGAACCAGGGACGTGGAGAAGGAGAGTCCGGGTGGAAATTCTGAACTTTCTATCAAGTGAAGCACGATCTAACTCAAGCAGAAAATTGAAGATCTTGCTGGAATTCACGGTGAAGCTGAAACGAAATTGAGCGAAGATTCCTGGTTCGAAACAGCAGCATAGTCCCCGTTGTAGAATTGAAGGTGAAGAGAACCAGAATTCTGGTTTGGCGACGCAATAGACAGGGAGGAGAGGAATCTGAAATCTGGTAGCAACGTTCCTCATCAACTCGTGGGTGACCGAAATAATGAGGTAAGGAAATTACAAAGATTTTGATTAATGTGATTTCAGTATGTTTATTCAATAATGAAACTATAGTAAGGTTTATCAATATAACTTAGATTAGAATCTAATATAATGCAAATAAATTGATAGGCATTGGTTAGAACAATAAAGTTTTATAATAACAAAACTCTAAGGTTTGAGGAACAAAATTAACTAATAGATTTCCATTTATTTAAGTATTTAAATTAAGTAGAAAAAAAATAATTAAAAATCATTTATTCAAGTACTTAATTATTTAAGTAGTTAAGTATTTAAATTAGGAAATCAAATGAATGATAATTATTTGAATTAACTCTATAAATGATCTTAGTAAAATTCTAAGAATAGTGACAGATTAATATTCTCAACTCCGTATAAGACTAAAGACTTGACAAATAGAAGTCTTATTTTGTTCGTAATTATTCTGTAAATGATTTAACTATGACAAAAAGAATAAGAAATTAAAGAACACTTAATTCACTAAGGGTACGAAGAGATCCAAAATTGTTTAATTCATCGAGAAAATTATTAGTAGGAAAATTAATAGGAAATATTGATTGAGAAGTCATCATGATACGATTTCTTTTGCAAATAAATTTCCTAGGATGATCACTAACGACGAAGAGGTAGAGAAACATCCAAAAGGTTTAGGTGGGCGTGATTCTCTCTCTCATTCGTATTATGCAAATTAGTAATTCAAAGCATTTGTCTGGTAGCTTAGAATAAATCATATTATGAAATTTCTTAAATTCGATTGTCTTGAGTGTTCGTTGAATGGATGACTTGGTATTAGATTTCATTTCATGCATTCCTAAGGATTTGATAAAGGTTCTTCGTTCATTTCCTTTAACTGAAGTTTCAACATAATTCTTAATCATTTGGATGTTACGTATGTGTAGAATTATGGTGTTTGTCTTGTTACAAAATTTAAAATAAGATGATGGTTTATTAAGAATAGACGTACCGGTACGATCGACGAGCCCGAGGCGGGTCGAGGTGACATCTCCTATATGTCACCGTTCGAGACCGTCGTGCCGCAAGGCGGATCGTAAGGATTCCCAACCGTAGCTGTTGATTACAGCTAGTAGTCTTTGGGAGTTAGTACGAGGCTGCGGGAAGTACCCTCTCTTAGGCTGTGATACTAAGGACTTGACTGATTTTAGATAGTTTCTCGAGACTTTCTATGATTAAATGAGATCACAAGGAATACCGAGAGGCATCTCAACCCTCTTCCGGTCTTAGATTACGACTAAAACAAATAAATGTTTGAAACGTCTAATATGTATAAGTATTTGTAATGTTTTGAATTTGGTTTGTATAATGCTTGTGATGTATAGGGACGATCCACTGGGCTTTTGAGCTCACCCAATATTTATTTTACAGGTAACCACAGGGATGAAACTTGACTAGACGTCACTTTCCACTGAGTTGTCTTGTTTTCGAAACCTTTGGGTAATAGTCTCTCTTTTTGCTAAAATATGTAAGCTTCGTAAGTATTTTGTTTTCCCTTTTTGCTTTACCGACGATATGTAACTAAATGTTTGGGAATATACAAATGGAAACTCTTTTGTGACTAATGTTTAAGACTCGTTGGAGTTTTTGAACGAAGTTTTGTTTCGCTGCATGTTTCTGTTCGTATTTATGATTTAATCTTATTTTGTTTAAAATTTATTTGTGAAATTATGAAATAATTAAGTAGCATTCTAATTTTCATCGAACGACGATCCCCACGTGAGACGACACGTGAATGGAGGTTCGGTTGAAAATTGGGGTGTTACACACATGCCATGTTCTTGTAACACCTCAACCCCCGAGACTTTCAATTAGACTTAACAATAAGGTGGGTTGGGTCGGTATTACTTTACAAGTACACAATTTTACTTTTTATTTCTTTTATCCCACACCTCATTGAGATTCAAGAGTACTTAATCTAATATTTATACACAAAGTTTAATAAGACAACTACACAAGAGAAAAAAGAAAACTTTCCAAATCTTTATTGATTTAATAAAAAAGAGTACATAACTCCAAAAAAAAAATTGAATTTAGTGGAGGTCTTACATTATAAATATTCAAAATATTAGCTACATGCCCTTAAATTCGAATATAGAAACTTTTTAAAATTAAAACCTATCTAATATCAAAGTCTTTACGTGATTTAAATCCTTGAAAAATAAAAGAGGAAAGGTGAGCTGTAACAACTTGGGCCCACGGTGACGATATTGTCCCCGCCTAAGCCACTACTAACTGGCTGCAGGGTTTTGCACTTGGCAAGACTCGAACTTGAGTCTCCCAAAATTGGACCTATGTGGGATAATAAACCCACCCCCTTGGAGCAATCTCATCCTCGAGATTCATACCTTCGGTATGCACAAAGTGGCTCTGATACCATTTGTGACAACCCGGGCCCACCGTGACGATATTGTCCCCATCTTAGCCACCACTGACTGGTGCAGAATTTTATTTTTGGCAAGACTTGAACTTGAGTCTCCCAAAAGCGCTTGGCACAATGAGACACCCTTGAATGCACATTTAGCCCAGGAATCCCCCTAGAGTCGGACCGATGTGGGATATTACACGAGCACATAACCCAGTAGATCTTTTTCAAACAATCAAATTGCTAATTTAGATTAACAACACGTACAAATTCAAGCACTTGTAAATCATTAGGCGTTTCAAACAATATTTTGTTTACAGTTGTAAATTTGATTGAAAGGGTTTCAAGGCCCTTGATGTTCTTTATCAAGATTCCTCCCTTGAGTGAAAAAGGCATTCCTTATGCCAAGTTTTACTGGACTTAGGGCCTAATCCATATTCCAAGCATTTTTGGGACATCACCCTTATAAACTAATCACATTTAAAGAATATCCATAGTGACCTTCATATTCATTGTGATAGTACGTGGTTATTAATCTCAAAATCTTTTATTTAATCTCATACTCATGAACCATAAATAAAATAATTTTAGCATGTTATGTAATACCTCATAATTTAGAATGAATAAACAAGAATTTTTGTCAATTAATTTATCCAATAGTATATATATAAAGAATTATGGACCATTATTGAATTAATGATCCAGGTAAAGCAAATAATATACATAAATAATTTCTACATATCAGAAAAATAAAAGTATGAAATATATACACATACA
>JAJIYU010002401.1:0-30452 GCA_030144865.1 Tinospora cordifolia
CTAGTGTGCAATGTCTCTACTACCCTACTCCTCCATAGGACTAACAATTCATAGTCTATACCTTATGCTCTAGCCTAGTGACTTACTGACTGAGCTACTGACTGATGAACTAACTGAGCTATTGACTGAGCTTTATGTGAGTATCTTACCAGACTGGTACCACCTTTAGCCTCAAACTGGACTTTTTTCAATGAGTTACTGACTAAACTCTTTCCCAGCAAGCTACTAACTGAGCTCTGATACCACCTTTGTAACACCTCGGCCCCCCAATCTTGTCAACAACGCCACTAACTGAGCATCTTCATTTCTTCACTTGAGACATAATTCAAGTTAAACATGCGGTCACTCCCGATTTCAATATTTAGGAACCAAAATGCTACTTTTGATCTTTCTTTCTCATAACCATCCCAACAAAACATTAGAGTGTGAAAACATAGATAATAATATCATGTAGGATTTAACATAAATATGGCATGTCAACTAGAAATAATATAAATAAAACTCATAAAGGATAAATACTTTGACCCTATGGCCGGAGTTCAAATGAATTAATAAACTAAGATCGCGCCCCATGGCCGAAGTCAATAAACAAAACAACCGAACATAATTTAAATGTGGGTGTTGTGCCCTACAAACCAAAATGGTAAATGAACTTCTACTTCTATACCTCAACTACTAAAAGGTATACATGAACTACAAAATTGGTTCTTTTACTTGTCAGCACAAGTGTCTTCAGTTATCTAAAATATAGATTAGTGGGTGAACTCAAGAGCCCAGTGGATCATGTACAGCACATCTCAAACATTATTAAAGTCATAGACATAAAACATGCAAACACTTATAATTCATTAGGTGTTTCAAAACACTTCAATTGTTTAAGTTGACATTAAGACCAAAAGGAATCTCCTCGATATTTTCATTTGTCTGAACTCTTGGAAGTAAGGCCCCAAAGGAGAATTTCTCATCATGACACAACTTTAGAAGTGAAATCTCACTTGATCCTAAGTTTCATCTCAACTACTGCCACAGTAGCATAGACACCTGCTTAGAATGGGAAAACGCCCACGATGATACTAAACTACTGCCACAGTATATGTATCGTTGCCCCCAGTATGTGGTTAAGATCTTAATTATCTTTATTTAGTGACCCCTAGCATGCACCATTAATCTCAACATTTCAGTGTATGTAAGCGTAAATTCATACTAACAAATCATTAATCATGCTACAGTCACTTAGATCATATCATGAATCAAATTCGTACATAGTATAATGTTGATGTAATATTGAATGACTAAATTCATATAACATGTCGTCTAAGTAAGCAACCAATCATACAATGAAGTATCATAACATCCCTACTATGCTTCTAAGATCGTAAATATTAATCACACAATCATGTTTCACATTCAAGACTAAAATAATATTAACGAGAGAATGTAGTCATTTCCACTTGTTTTCATGCTCAATTTGTTCTAATCCTTGCTTTAGTACTCAATTCTCCTTAAGTCCTTGACCTTTAAAAATTATAAACCACTTTTTAGTATTTATTATATTTTTACCTTTCAAACTCCTAATCTAATGATTTTCAAGTCAAATAGGTGTGTCATGTGTAAGAGAGTGTAAAATAATTACTACATGATGTTCGATAGTCTCTTAGTACCGTGGTATAGTAATTGTACTATGGTGGTTGAGATTTCGTGCACGAAAGGTCCAAAAAACAAAATGGCCATTGCGTTACCGCGGTAATACTAGTGTTACCGAGGTAACACAAGGTTGTTTTTCGCATGTACCATGTACTACTGTGTTCAACAGCACAGTATTCTCACGGTCTCTCGAAAATTGCACTTTGTGGTGCGTTACTCATTTCCCCAATGCATGGGATTTTTGTTGCATCCTACTACAAATTTACAACATGCATTTAGGGTAGAGGAATGTTATACCTTAAAATTGATCGTTCCTCTCTTTTTTCCTTCTCGTTCATCATGTTGGAATGTTAGAGATTGAAAATATGCGTGAGACCTTAAACATTGCAAAGATAATGATTTTTAACATTGTTTTACGTATACAACTAATGCCTTACCTCTATAATCACTCGTAATGGCATTGATATTCAAAGTCCTCACTGTTCCTATAGCTTTCCTCCTATCAATGTTAATAGGATAGATAGAAAAGGGTTGGGAATTGGTGAATCCGATTTAGAACACGTGTGGGGAATAAGGGAGAATGAAAGTAGGCGACTAGGGTTTGTTGCAACGCAAAATGGTGCATTTTGGGTTTTTTGGGTTATAATATATCGATACCCAACGCCCCAGACCTTCCATTTTTTATTTCAATCGTAATACTGCAATATCGCATCCCAATACTACAATATTGGGACAATTTTAATTACAGTACTACATTCTGGCACCACAGTATCACATCTTCGCACAAAATCCCAAGTTTTGTAATGGCAATACCGCGGTACTAGGTCTCAATACCACAGTACTAGGTCTCAGTACCACGATACCACGTGGGGTCCAAAATTTTAATTTTTTATCGCAATACCATGGTACCATGAACCAGTACTATGGTACCCACACGAAAGTTCAATTTTCTTAATTCGCGATGCACTACTGTGGTACCGATTTTGGGTACTGTGTAATCACAATTTTTCTTGTTTGAAGGAACGTTTTCTAAACTATAAGGTATTACACACACAGTAGGATTTTAGATTACCTCCTGAGGTAGTGTTATAGTCACCCTCCTTTTTTGACAATCAATTTGTGCTCAGTATTGGGTCAAACAGTCCATCCCCAATATTACATTATGCCCATAAAATGGAAATATAAAGAAATTGATTGTTATCAATGTATCTCTGAATTTGAGGTCACAATTACACACTCTTTTTAAGGTCACTATAGTCCCTATAGTGGTGGACACATTCAATGTTACAAGCCATGTATCTGTTACAAGTTGTAACCTATCCACTAATTGTTCAACAACAAATGATTTGGAAGCATCTGAATCAAATAAGAGCTTCACAATAACATTAAATAAGACAAATGTACCTTCTAGTAGGGGAGCCTGATCTGCCTAAACATCTACAACATCATAGACACTGGACCAATGATTTTTACGTCCCTAATTTTGATTTTGCCCCTAGTTTTAATTATTGTTATACTTGGGGCTACCACTGCTTTCTAACATGAGGACAACACATTTTGTTACCTTCCTTGATTGTATTGTTGTTGCTGCTGAGGAGCTTGTGCATTGGTAGGACAATGTCTTGATATATGTCCTCCCCGATTACAATAGAAACACAACCCCTATCATCTAGCTTGCTCCATCTGCTTCCCTCTAACATGGTTAGGTCATGCCTAAGGGTATTTTTGCCTCTGTCGCACATGCTACTGCGGTCTACCTCTCGAAGGCATATTCCTATTCTACATTGATTGTTGAGACTGTGATGCCTTGTAGCCATCATTCCAATTTGTGTTGCCTCGTATTTGCATTTCCTACCACTTGTTCATATTGCGACCTCTTGTTACGATTCTTTAAAGACTACTCAAAATTAATACCTTTCTCAATAAGTTGTGTTCTAACCCATCTCCTTAAATGTAATCAGTCTTTAAGGACTAATCAACTTCCTAATCTCCACCCACCATTCTTTTGCAAACTTATTTGCTTTGGCCTCCTCATCCCTTATTAATTCAAGTGCAAACCTTGCTAACTCAATAAAATTCCTCTCATACTCAATCACTGCATGTTATTTTGCATCATTCAAATGAACTCTGACTGTAGCTATCTGTTAATAGCCACAGAGAAGAAGTTGTCATAAAACATCTTAAATTGTTCTAACGTTATAGTCGATATATCAATCTTTGGGTCATTCATTATCATTTCCCACTAATGGTAAGTCAATCTAATAAACTGATGCATTGCCAAAGATACACTTCTAGGGCCAGTTGCCCCCAAAACATTAAGATGCTTATACATCTCAGAAAACCATACATCAATTGCCATATGATCTTCTTTGCCATCAAAAGTACTCAGTCATAGTTTTTGAAATTCTATTAGAAGATTCCTTGTTCCTTATCATCCTATGCATCTAGGTCCAGTACTACTAGACCATTTTCAGGAAGTGAGCCTATTGAGCATAAGTCTAGGGTTGTGGTGGAATAAGAGGTGGGACCTATGCCTAGTGTAAGGCCCTCATAACTTGCTCTACTACCTATCTAGTAATATTTATCATCACCTTCTATGATATAATTGTCCCAATCGTAGCTTCACGCTCTACCACTAGTGTCCCTTGGTTTTGTTAACCAGTCTCATCGTTGCTTGTTGCTCTAACCACATTACTTCTAAGTCTAGCCATTTTCTACAAAGCATATATTCGTTTAGACATTTCAATAAATAACTTTTCAACATCAGTATATATATATATATAAGAACATCTTTCTCATTTCATACAAAACTCAAAGTTTTCAAAGTTCTTACATAAGTATAAATATTGAAACATGAAAATGTCCTATTGAAAATAATGACTAACTCTTGCTACATCTTTTCTTACTATTCCTACTAAACCTCTGGTTGTTGTTTCTCTTTTCCATTTGGGCTTTCTATCTTCATATTTCTAGACTAATATACATATACATATATATATTACTTGATTTAATAAATTAAGTTTTTTAAAAAAATGAATAAGTAAAAAAGTTGATTTTTTAAAAAAATTTAAATAAAGATAACATACATGAACTAATAATAATAAAACTTTGAAAGAATGCATAACTTATTGTAATGACATATATTTTTACTTTTTTAACTAATATAATATTTAAAATATTTTAATAATATAAAATATTGAAATAATATAATATAATATTATTTAAATATTTAAATAATATAATATAATATTTTTTCAAATAATATAATATTTAAAATATTTTAATATATAATCTACTTGATTTAAAATGGTTTTGAAAAAATCTATTAATTTAACAAAATAAATTTCAAAGTATCTTTCAAAATTCTTAATTTTATGTAATATAGATAATAGGTTTTTTTAAAAAAAATTGCAATTTAAATATTATATTATAAATTATATTGTATTGGAAGATCGAGCAATGGAATGGCACACAGATCAGGCTACGAGCCTAGTCGTATTAGGCCAGTTGGGCAGATCGGGCTTCTATTGGCTATTCCAAAGTGCCCACTCTTTGAAAACATGAGGCTTCGGCTAACCCAATATAAAAGTCGGATCTGGGCTTCAGTTAGGCTTGATTGGCTATTTGGGGTCAAACTATCGATTTAGCCCAAATAGACATCCCTAGCAATAATCAATTCACTAAAAATGTTTAACTATTGAAGGTTACCAAAATGGAAATGACACGACCAGATTGTTTCTCAATTCTCTCATCACGGTTTTATTGTTTATATTTATGCTCTATTGCTTATGCAGGCCGTAAATCAATGCTAAAATAATGACAATCCTAATGCAATAAATATTGAATCATAAACGAAATTCCAAGAGGATTCAAGCCCCATTAAGTTTTCAAATTTGAGCAACTTGCTTGTTTTCTGCCTTCTAAAATTTTTCATGATCAACAATAGTTATTTCCTCTTAAGTTATCTATAGTATGGTGCAATGGTGGTAGTAATACACCTTCATTATACCCCTCCCCCTGCAAATGGGATGTGTAGGTTCTTAAGTCACGTTAATACACACTTAATAGTTGATAAATAATTAAATTAAGTGCAATAGTAATTAATTCAAAGTGAAATCAAGGGAGGAGGTACAAGAATTGTTTACACAATTCAGTCAACCCCCACATCTATGGGCTTAGCCTAGAGCAAACAATTTTATTATGATCAAACAAGTAAAACCACTATATGATTGTTGCAACAGGACAAACATAGTAATCTACACACTGATTTTACTCTTTACAAGACGAACCAAAGTGAAATTAAGACGAATATGTCTCATTTCTAAAGTTGTTATCATACTCTAGTAATCTTATCAGCCACCTGACCATCCATCATGCCATACAAAATTTGAACAAGCAATCTAAAGTCTACAACTTACTCTTTTAAGATCACAATCACTCATAAAAACCTAAATGAAAAATAATTAATACTTAAGCTTTTTTACAATGAACTCTAAACAGTACATTGAAAGATCTTCATGTCCTCAAGTGACGCTAGAGCCTTTGGAGAACCATCAAATTTATAAGAACAAGTGTTGAAGAATTTCCATGTAAATGAGATCTTCTCGATTGGTCGTTATACAATTGTGTGACGCAAACATCAAATAGTAGTGTGCAAAGCAAGCTAAAGAAATCTTCTATGTTTCTAAATAAGGTTGAATGATTCTAGAGACCTTCCTTCTCTTCTAGATTAACAAGCTATACAAATACAATAAAAGGAATTCATTGTAATTAAATAAAAATGTTAATGAATTCCAAAAACTTTTCAAAGAGAATGAAAAAGATCTTTCCATATGTTATGCACAATGATTTTCCTATAAAGATATTTAAAGAGCTAAAATGAATTGTTTCCTTTTCATGAAATCTGAGAAGAAAATTTTATTTTATCGAAAAGATAATATTCTATAACATAATCACATTTCAAATCTAAAAAATATCCAAGAATGAATTTTCTTGATTTGGAATTCAAAAGCCTTCTTGAATTTGAAGTTTTTCGTTTGCGTGTACATAAATATACAGGAGAGTGTTTGGATTTAAATTTTAAAGTCTTTTTTTTAACACATAGCATATAATTTAGCAAGTGTCCAAAAGCTATTAAACTATTTCCTTATCAAATTGATATGTGTAGTCAATAAAGATATATATATATATATATATATAACAATGAAAATATCATCAAGGATCTGAATGCGCAGTTAGTATACAGTGTCAACAAACATGATCAGTACCAAACATGCCAACTCAGACTACCATGTCAGGTGTGATGGGACGTTTTCAACACCCCCTTTGGCATTGTTTGGTGCAAAACAAGATAATGTGTGATATGATGTGTGACACAATGTATGTATGCAACATATTTAAAGAATGCAGTAGAAGCAAGAAATAAAACACAAGATAGAAAAATAGACATTGATCAATGATTATTCATTATGCATCCAAGGAGATAGTCAGAATTGAAAATAGTTCGAACACACCATGGTCAAGAGCATAAATAAAAATCAAATGTTCTAACAAAACAACAAAAATGGCCATAAGCATACCATGCACATACACACTACACACACACACACACACCGAGGTCCCCCCCTTTTGCACTACACGATGTCAAGGTGTAGAGGAAACTTCAAACTGATATAGTATTTGTTAAATCTACTATTGCTCGGTAATAATGGCTATCAAAAGGGCCTTCAGATATGTGATGTAGTTCTATCGATTCAGGAAAGGAATGGAAGGGACTAATGGTGGCATGGCAAGTGTAGTAAGAGTAGGTTCATGAATTGGGCTTTCTTTTTATGGCTCTGAAACTGCCATTCCCCCTCAATGTCCAAGTTGTGGGACCCTTCAAAAGCCTCTTCATAATTCTCATCTGCCCCTAAGTATTAAACTCATCTCCAACCTAGTGGAGATTTTGTATTTTCTTGTGAGAATACCTGTGATGGTGCATGGAAGCAATCGCTTATTATAGGTGGACATTGACTCTTCCATCCTTGCTATGGTGTCAAACATAATTTCTCCAATATTAATTGGATGAGCCATACTAATTGCACAAAGGAGAACTACTCGATGATAAACTGTTGCATTGTGTGTACTGGGCCTCCAAACAAACAAGGACAACTTGAAGAGTAGGAAGTGCTTGATAGTGAGAAGGAATGCCTTCAAACCTTCAACCCCTGGCCAAGTGGCATTTTGATCCTCGATGATTGTTTTTGCTAATTCATCCATGTCCATTTCTAGTTCAATGGGATTTTGAGGATCACATTCCCCATCTAGAAGTCTTAAAAACTTATTAATGACTAAAGATGAGAATTCAATGACTTTACCCCATACATCATTGACTTGAAACCATGGGGATGAAGATAACTTAATTGCTGGATTAAGATTGGCATAAAACTCTTTTACAAGGGACGAGGAAAAATAAGTGTGATAGGTGATAGACTTAAAGATATGTTGGTCTTTTAGAAAAGGGAAGAGAAGAAGATAAATCAGTGGTGTCTAATATTGTGTTATATAGCCATTGCATGGGGGGTCAAAATAAGGAAGGGTGTGTGCATTGTGATCATGGAACCATGCACCCAACTTAACTGTGTGCATTGTGATCATGGAACCATGCACCCAACTTAACTCAATGGGATCGTAAGGGTGCCCTTGGTCTAACTACTTTCCCTCAATTAATTTACAATATTATCCTCATAAGCATTCATGTCCATTAATGCATGTATAGTTTAAAATAGTCACATCAGGAATCTTATTATCACATTGGCATACAATCCACACAAATCACCAATTATAAGCATGCAATACTCAACCGTTACCGTAATAATAATAATAATAATAATAATAATAATAATAATAATAATAATAATAATAATAATAATAATCTTTATTATTATTATTATTAATTTTATTTTCTCATCTAATAAATAATCCTAATGAGGCTCTTAATTGTTCAAATTGAACATCTAATGGTTTTGTCAAAATATCTGCCAACTAATGTTTTGTCACAACATGTTTGAGAGTCATTATTTTGTATTCCATTAGTTCTGTAAAGAAATGATGTCCAATATATATATGTGTGTGTGTGTGTGTTTTGTACATAAATGTTGTACTGGATTTTTAGAAATATCTATAGCCCTTTTATTGTTACAATATAGTATCATTCTTCCATTTTTAACCCCATGATCGTTTAGCATTTGTTTCATCCACAACAATCGTGCCCAACAACTTTGTACTACTATGAATTTAGCTTCAACTACAAATAATGAGATACTATTTTGCTTCTTGCTCATTCATGCTATAAGATTGTTACCTACATAAAAAAAACATCATGTTATATTCTTCCCATCTTCTAAGTTAGTTACCCAATCAACATCACTATACCCAACTAAGTAAAGGTTTATCTCTAGTCATCTAAATCCCATACTTTAAAATTCCACTAATGTATTTAATTATATGTTTGACAACTACCACATGAGATTGCTTTGATATTGAGTACACACACCCACACTATAACTTAGATCAGGGCAATTTGTTGTCAAATACAATAAACTACCAATCATCCTATATACACTTTGGTTTTTGTCTTTTCTTTTTATATCTTTGGTTATTTTAGTACTCATTGTCCGCATGTGCATAGCTTTATTGTGTCCAAACCTATGAACTAGATTTCTAGCACATTTGGGTTGGCATACAAATATACCTTTCAAACTTTGCTTTATTTGCATTTTTAAGAAGTCATTTAATTCACCTATCATGTTCATTTCAAGCTCTTCCTTCATCAATTTAGCAAACTCGTTAAAAAGTTCAAATAATGTAGATCCAAAAACAATATCATCAATATAAATTTGAGAAATTATAAGATGATAATTGATAGTTTTAAGGAATAGAGTTGTGTCCATATTACCTTGAATGTACCCTTTAAGTGTGAGAAAGTATGTGAGTTTGTTTAACCATGCACAAGGTACTTGTTTTTGTTCATGTAGTGCCTTATTGAGACAATAAACATGGTCTAAAATTCATGAGCTTAAAAGCCCTTTGGTTGTTCCACTCAAACTTCCTCATTCAAGTATCCATTTAAGAAAGCATTATTCACATCTATTTGTTGCAACTTGAACCTTTCTGCACAAGCTATGGCAAGAAGTAATCTGATGGGTTCAAGCCTTGCTATAAGTGCAAAGGTTTCATTAATACCTGCAATCCAAGTGTAACAGTTTGCCTAATCTTGTTTTGTTTCTTGTAATGTTCTCATGCTCGTCCATTTTGTTTTTGAATGTCCATTTCATTCTGATCATGTTTATTTTAGTAGGCCATGGAACCAACTCCTAGACTTAACTTCTTTAAAATTGTTTCAATTCTTCTTGCATTGCATTTATCCAACTTTCATCCTCCAAAGCTTCTTTGACATTTTTTGGTTCAACTATTGAGGCATAACAAGATAGTTGTACCATTTCTTTGTATTATCATTTTGGTACATCACTTAATCTTCTTTCTTCATTCAAATCTCTTATCATTAGATCGATTGGATGATTCTTCTGAACTCTAGAGAATGGTTCACCAATGTCTTGACATTCTTCTTTAGTTTGATCTTCTAGTTTGTCTTCTGTGTTACCTATTATTTTAGTAGTGGATTCAACAGTTACTTCAATGCCTGTTAAATCTATTCTTGATTCTTGTCTTCTTCATGCATAACCTCATCCTTCCCATGATTGTTGATCACCACATTTATGGACTCTATGATTAATTGAGTACAATTATTGAAGACTTGATAGGCTTTGCTATTTGTTGCACACCTGAGGAACATTCTTTAATCACACTTTTGCATCAAACTTATTCAAATGTTCTCTACTATAGAGAACATAACAGGCACTCCCAAAGGTTTACAAATAACTTACATTGGGTTTTTTTCCTTTTTATAGTTCATAAAGAGTCTTAGTAGTCTCAGTCTAAGATAGAATCTGTTAATGGTGTACATAGCAATGTTCACAACTTCATCCTAGAATTTTGTTGGTAGGTCTGCTACTTATAACATCACTCTTGCCATTTCTTGCAAGTTCTTGTTCTTCCTTTTGATCACACTATTTTATTGAGTTGTCTTAGGCATTGAGAACTTTTGATTCTCAAACATAAGACCATGATTGCTTTGAATCTTTTGGATGATACATGGCTTTTCATTTTGGAGGTTTTTACAAAAACTTTTCCACAATGTGTAGGATGTTTGTGTGTGGCCCAAATTGGAGTAGCATAGGCAATGAAATTGCTTAAAGTCCCATCTTCTTTATCTTGACTATCATTTGATTCGACACTCCATGTTATATTCAAGGATTTCTTCTTGATAATGCTTTCACACTCTGCCTGTTAGTGTCCTAAACCATTATATTCATGACATTCGATGTTTCTTGATTTTTTTATCTAACTTTGGAGGTTCCTTTATGCTTTTCTTTCCTTCAATAATTTTCTTTTGGTATATTAGGTTGGTTTCCATATTTCTTAGGTTTCTAGAAAAATTCCTTATGATCATGGCAATCTTATCTTCCTTATCATATGAGTAAGATTCAGCTTGGAATGTTATATTTCTCTACTTTTTGGGTTGTCATCTCCATCTCGTATGTTTGTAAGAAACCCATGAGATCGTCAAGGTACATTTTTGTTAAATCTTTAGCCTATTCTATGGCAACAACTTTAGTGGCAAATCTAAGGAACAGCAACCTTAGAGTTTTCCTTGAAAGCTTTTCATTGGAGAACTTTTACCCAATTGAAAAGCCTAGGTTGCAACATCTCTCAATTTGTCATTAAAGCTTGAAATGGTTTCATCATCTTCCATTTTTATCATTTTCCATTTTTATCATTTTCCATTTTTAACATCTCAAATTGAGTTGTCAAAAATTGTAATTTGGAGATAAGTACATCACCAGTTCATTCAAGAACCATTTGCAAGATTTCTCATACCCTTGGCAATCTCACATGTTGAGATCAATTTTAATTATTTTGCACTGACAACATTGAAGATAGTGTTGAGAGCTTTGGAAATGGTCAAACATAACCTTTGTTCTTCTTCATTCCATTCAGTTTCAAATTTCAAGGTTATGTTATTTTTAGTGTCAACAGTTGTCGGGTGTACCTAACAATCTATAACCACTCTCCAAGCATATCTATCCGAGGATTGGATATATATCCTCATCTTAATCTTCCAATAAACATAATTGCCATCTTCTAATAAGGGCGATCGTGTTATGGATCTACCTTCCTTATAGTGACTCATTTTAAACTTGTTAATTAGAATCTCACCTGCCAATTAAAAGGCTAAAAAGATAGTAGCCCACATTGATACCAATTGTAGGTTCTATGGTCATGTTAGTGCACAAAGAAAAGTAATAAATAATTAAAAATAATTGTAGTAGTAATTAATTCAAAGTGATGTAAAGAGAAGAGACAAAGAATTGTTTACATAGTTTAGCCAACACTACATTTGCAAGGCCTAGCCCAAAGCAAAAGATTTTATTATGATTGCTATGCATAATCACTGCATGATTGTTGCAACAGGACAGACATAGTGACTTGCACACTATTGCTACTATTTGTAACACAAACCAAAATGAAATCAAGATAAACACTCTCGTCTCTAAGGTTGCTACAATATTCTAGTAATCTTATCAGCCACCAGTGACCATCCATTATGTCACGCTAAATTAGAATAATTACTCTTAAGTCTACTACCTCATTCTTTACGAGATCACTCAAAAAAATGTAAATAAAAAACAATGAGTGCTCAAGCTCTTTTATAAAAAACTCTAAATAGTAGATAGGAAGATCTTCAAGTCCTTGAGTGATGTCGAAGTCTTTGGAAAACCCTCATATTTATAAGCACACATGCTAAATACTTTTTGTGTAAACAAGATTTTATGGCTTGATTGTTGCACATACTATGTGAAACATACATCAAATAGTAGTGTGCTAAGCAAGCCGAGTGTAACACCCCAATTTTCAGCCGGACCTCCGTTCACGTGTTATTTTACATGTGGATCGTCATCCGTAGAAAATCAAGGTGCTACCAAAAATTTTCTTTTTGTCCAAATCTTTTTTTTCAAACTCAAGTTCATAATTGTTTGTTCTCAAGTCAATGTCTGAATAAATTTCTCAGACAGAACAAAAGAATCAAAATAATTCCTCAAAACATTCACAGGGTTTAGCAATACAAATCATAATTAATGCAGCGAAATGACTTTAAAACTCGAAATTAAAACAAAATGTCAAGATAAAATATGGCTTACAATTCAGGTTAACTAAATTTAGAATAAAATACATCCATGAAAATCGTTCCAATAAAATAAATAGAATATAACCTCTAAAGTCTCATATCCCGAACAAGCTTCCTATGAGGTGTCTTAGCTATGTGTGAGTCTTCTGACGTAGACAGTTGTGTGCTACATCTAATTGTTCCTGAAAAATAGAATGGGAGTGAGCTCGAAAGCCCAGTGGATCGTTCCTACACATCACATACATTATACAAACTCAATCCAAAACATTACAAACACTTTCAAACATTAGGCGTTTCAAACATTTATTTGGTTTTAGTCGAAGTCTAAGACCAGAAGAGGGTTGAGATGTCTCTCGGTATTCCCTGCGATCGAATCAAATCTCAAAGGGTCTCAATAACCGTCTAAAATCAATCATGTCATCATTATCACAACCTAAGAGAGAGTACTTATCGCGATGTCGTACCGTCTCCCAAAGACTTCGAGCTGTCACAGTCAACTTGGGTGGGAATACCTACAATCCGCCTTGTAGCTCGACAATCTCAAGCAGTGACATATCACCTTGATCTGCTTCAGGCTTGACAATCGCACTAATACGTGGATTCTTAATAAACCATCATCTTATTTTAGTTTTATAAACAATCTCAAACACATCAAGCATCATACAATACACTAGAGAATATAATCCAAACTACGCTTGCAAGTTAACATAATAAAGCGCATGAGTAAACAATAGGATCTAGATGCATATTTTCCTAGTCATGCATGCCATAATTGAGTAATTAAATGCAAGACCATGTCATGAATTTATTACGGATGGATTAAGTAATTCATCATACATCACACATCATTCAAATAAGTCAAACAATTTCAATCACTTTCCTAATATAATTTCAATAACCTAGAACTATTCAAACAAATATTTTAAACTTTAAATCCATATAATATATATGAGCAAGGAAGTCACGCCCACCTGATTCCGTCGATCTTTAGGGCTTCTTGCTTTCCTTCGAGTAATTTCATGCTATAAAATGTACAAACCTGAAATTTACCACTTAACACTTTATTCCCAATTTAAGTGATTTCTAATTTAATTAGGATGTCCAAATATCAATTTCCACTAATTTAGAATTATTCTTAGTTTCTAAATTTTTATATATTCTAATCAATATAATTCCTCGATCTTTTGAATCTCCTCAATTTGAATTTAAAACTTTAATAATTTACTTGCAAGCCTTTTCGTAAAATTAGATTTCTAATAATTGAATCTTCACAATTTAAATAATTTATTAGTATCATAATTAATTTAATTACGAACAAAATAAGACTCCTAATTTAAAGATTAATTAATTTAATTTTATTAATTTAATTATTCCTCATGTTCAATAATTAATAAATAATCTCATATTAAATTTATTTAATTTAAATTATTAAATAATTTTTTTAAACTAATTTTTTTTACAATTAATTTATTAATTTCTATTTGTATCTAGTTTCTAATTTCTAATTCTATTTTATTTTGGAATAAAAAATTATTAAAATAATTTTTCACTATCTAAAAATTTAAAATCTAAAACATATCTCACGTTGTCTTTTTCGTACAAACAACGCCAACAACGAACTCACATCCAAATAAAATCATATTCAGCAATTAATCGAACTGTAAATCACGTACAAGCCAAGTTCGTCTTCTCCATCTAGGTATTCGTTCTTTCCTCCTTGAACAGTTGAAGCAGTAGCTATTCCCTACACACACACACTTCCCCTCAAATCACGGTCAACATACATACAACCCAAAAATTTCAGTCCTCAATTCACGGTTTTAGCTCACATCTACACCACAGCCAGCCATAGTACGAAAAAATGAGATTGCATCTTCAGCTAATTTTACTCTTCATCTTCACCTCAATCCAGCCATAACAAAACAAAACAAAACAAAAATTAAATCAAACCTCAACCCACAATCAACAAATCAATCTCTTTCAATCCCCCAACTAAAGTCATGTATCGCATCATTTAACCAAGACTTAAACCCGAAAAAATTCATCAACTCCTCTGTTTTGATGACCGAAATCCAGAAATGAAGCAAAGCTTGCAGCCGTTTGCTCCTATATCCTGTTGATCGACCCAACTGATGGTTTGAATCAAAAATTTCAGATCTTTCTCCATCAAGAAACTGCACTAACAACAATTTGTATTTGCTCTTCTGTGTTTGTGATTCACACCAGCAGCAACATTCATCCAAATCATAGCTGGACATCACGTTCTTCATCACCAGCACCATTTTCATCGTTCTTCATCTTCTTCTTAAAAAAATGCACCAACAGACCTAGAATTTTTATGGTTTTCCGTCTTCATTCCATCGTTTTCTTCTTCAATTGATCACTACGACCAAAACCTAGAAATACCGAAAATAGATCACCGACCCATCAGTGTTCATTTTCTCGATTTCAGCTTCTTCTTCTTCTTTCGTTCTTCGTCCGGCTATAACAACAACAGCTGCAGCTGCGTCTTCCTTTCTTCGTCTTGCTGCCATTCCTCTGCTTCGTTCTCTCCTTCAGCGTAGCAGCAGCAGCAACATAGTCATTGCTCTGTTTCCATTTTATTGCACCGATGCAGCTTCATTCTTTCCTTCTCCTATTCGTGCAACAACTTCCTGAAGCAGCTACTTCATTCTTTCCTTTTCCTCCTCTGTTCGTGATTCATAGCAGCGCAACTTCCTCATCTTCAAAACAGAGCACTAGCCGTAGCAGCCGTTCGTCCAACCAGCAATTCCTCAATTGTCAAAAGCTTTCGATTATCACTGCCCAAATTCGAACCACCCAAAAATTTTCATCTCTTTCCAGTTATTCAAGCCTTCGCCTGAAATCCAGAATTTCTGGATTTCAGTTTTTTTTTTTTTAACCTTTGATATATTTAACCCTTGTCAATTTACATGTGTTACCATTTTATTTTATAATTCTCTCATCCCATTACTATACAAATTATATGTATTAATGTTACATTTTTTTTTGTTAAACAATAACAATTATTTTATTACCATACATAAAATAAACTTATATGTGTTAAATTATTTATTATTTTATAATAAATAAACTAATCATTTATCTTATTTTCACTCGTGACGTAGCATGCTCGTAAAATTTCAGGGTATTACACCAAGCAAATCTTCAATATTTCCAAATAGGGTTGGATTCTTCTAAAAACCTTTGTTTTTCTTTTGAATTGACAAGCTGCACAAATAGGATTGAAGAAATCCATTATATTTAAAACAAACATGTTAATCGAGTTTCAATAACCTCACCAAAGAGAGTGAGAATTATATTTTCATATGTTTTGCACAAGAATCTTTCCATAAAGATCTTTAATGAGTTAATATGAATGGTTTACTTTTTATAAAATTCAAGAAGGAAATTTTATTTCATCAAAGGATTCTATAACACAATCACGTTCTAATCTTAAAATCATCCATTAATAATTTTTCCTCCTTGAATTAGAAACTTTCTTTTCTGTGCACAACAAAATATGGAAGATGCTTGAATTTGAATTGTAAAGTTTTTATATCTTTTTCGAACACATAGAACATAATTTGACAAATTTCTAAAAGCTATTAAATTATTTTAATCTTAAATCAATGTGTTATTAATAACAATAGATGCAAGAATGGAAAAATTAACAAGGATTTGAATGCATTGTTAGTATGTATAGTAGTGTTAGCGTGCATGATCAACACTAAACATGTCAACTTAGACTGTCATGTTAAATGTGATGTAGCATTTCCCAACTGAGATAATTGAGTGTAATGAGGATTACACTCTCCCATGAGTGTAATCTCGTTACACCTTCTCCCTTCTTTTTTTCTTTTTATTATTATTATAATATTATTATTTATTTATTTTTAATTTATAAATTTATTTATAAATTTATTTTTAATTAAATTTATTAAAATAATGAAATCATTTTCATTATTTATTTTTAAAATAAAAATATTGTGTATTTATTACTTTTAGTATTTTTAAAATAATAAATTTATTTTTAATTATTTTTAATAAATTATATATTCAAGATTTTTGAGTATGTTTAAAGATAATAAAAACTATATATTTTTGAATATTTACATAAAATTATGTTTTTTATTTTATTTATTTTTTTAAAATAAAAATGGAAATAAAAAGTATTGATAAATTAATTAAAAATAAATTTATTTATTTATGATATATGTATTTTAAAAATAACAAGTAAATATTTAATTTGATTGTAGGCCTCATCCATTAACCTTTAGGAGTGTAATCTAAAATGGAGAGAGTGTTATAAAAGAATAACAATGGATAATTGAAAGATAATGTGGTAGTAAGGGTGTATGTGACACCCCGGCTCCTACTTCGGGGGACATCCATTGCTACGTGTCACATCGAGGCCCAGCACTGAGACTCACGCTCCCCTTCGACTACTATGCCATGTATGCGGGATAAATCATATCAATCCTCAAATGTCGAAGACCGAGACCATCACTCCTTTTCCCAACAAACTACTAGCTGGCTTTGATACCACTCTGTTGTATTTGACTAGAATCTTTTCCCAAAATTTGTTGAGTTTCCAGAATATTGTTTCAAAATAAGAAAAATCATTTCATACAACTGTTCCACTAATAGTAATTTACATCAAAATACATCACCAGATTTTCATAGAATTTATTCATAATAAATCAAGATACTACAGCGAAATCAAATATCAAAATACACAACCAATGTTGTACAATTCAGATATACCAAGAAAAATAGACACTTCCTTTACAACTGAAACATTTCTTCAAAGATTTACTGAAAATTCATAGTTCAAAACAAATATAATTTTTCAAAATTTATATCACAAATATACAGTAAAATGGATGGCATGCTCCAGTTTTCTTCATAAGTACAAAAACAATAAAATAGTTTAAAATCAAAAGAAACTCAAAGTTGAACGGTAACCTCTTAGTATGGCTACTCTACATCCTCCAGTCCATTAATGTACTCCACCTCTACAAGTACTTATAAAATAGAGTGAGGTGAGCTCGAAAGCACAGTGGATCATCTCTACACATCACTAGCATTATAAAAACAAAAATCCAAACATGCACACACTTTCATTACATTAATCGTTTCAAGCATTCATTTGTTTTGTTGCACTCTAAGACCGAAAGAGATATTCTCCCAGTGTCCCTCAATGTCAAGAAATCGGTCCTAGCCAGTAACGGCTCGAACCATGCCGCCATTTCCAACCTTGACACACATACAAGAATAGGTGCAATGGTGTACGACCATCGTTCACCCATCCGAGGAACCTTCGGCCATTGCAAGCGGCTCCATTAAGAACACCGACGATGAGATCCGAAAGATGTCGTGCGGCAAATATGGCCACGTCCATGAGTTGTCAATAGATGCCACCATCACCCTGGTACACAAAATTTTAAGTCTTAATTTAATCTTCTTTAGTTTTCAATAGATTTCATTTCACTCTATATTATCATGTGATACGCAATGCCGACAATGAAACTATCTTAGTAATCTTGCCTAATACTCATCCAAATAATGACAAAGCATGTAACCAGACATAATGCTTAATCATCAATCATAGTAATCAATAACATATTCAACCTAACATGCATTTAACATCCTAGGCTACACAAACACTATGTCTTGAACTTAAAGTCTACATAATACTAGTAAGCAAGAGAAGCTCGCCCACCTGATAATGCAGAATGACCCTTGCGCCTACTCGCAAAGATCAACGCGCAAAGTGTGAAATCTAAAAATATAAATTTCATCATTTACTACAATAATATCTCCATTCCAATTTTATTATAAAATTCTACATTTTCTCAAAAGGGTTAAAAATCTAGATTTCCCTTTTTACCACCTTAAGGTGCGAAATTATAGTAAACGCGTTCCAAACTAAGAATTAAACATATTTAAAACTGACCACTTCTTCAAAGGATAAGTGGATTGAGTTTTATTACCTATTCAAGGAATTGCACCCTCGAAAACCTTTCCCCGAAATTCAGATTTTCCCTTTTCACCATATCAACATGCGAAACTGTAACACCCCAACCCCCACATTCTTTGAGTTTTAGACATACCACCATTATTTTGATGATGGACTTAACCAATTGGCGGGTTGGGTCATGTTACTTTACAAGTGACACACACTTAACTTTCTATTTTTCAATACCTCATGTTTTAGAATAAATTCAATAGTACAAATTCACATTTAATAAAATCAAGGCAATTAAAGGTAAAGAAAAATTCAACTTCTTTTATTAATAAAAAAAAGTACATAACTTTGTAATGTAAACTTGTACATTGTTGATCAAAGAGACTCATAATCTCAAAATAAAAATACTAACTTTCAATGGAAGTCTTAGTCAAAATTGGGCAACATGCCCTTACATTAAAAGGAAACTTTCAAGAGAATGGAACCTTACTAAAACAAAACTATCTAATTTTCATAGCCTTCATTATTTAATTTTCTGAAAAATAAGAGAAGAAGAGGTGAGCACATAGCTCAATGGATCTTTATCAAACAGCTATTTTTTAAACTCAAAACAATAGCACATCCATAATTCAAACACTTGCATACATTAGACGTTTCAAATAACCAATTATTTTAAGTTGTAATTTAGAGCAAATGGGTTTTGAAGCCCTTGATGTTCTTCACTAAGTGCCTCCTTAGAGTGAAATTGGGCATCACATAGCCAATTCCATTGGACTTTTGGACTTCAAGGGAGCTTACCTATCAACCAAGCACTTAGGTCAAAAAAAAATTATATGGGCATACCATATGAAAAGAACATCCATAGCAACCCATATGTGTGCTATGATGGTACGTGGTTATTATCACCATCATCTTTGTTAAATCACATAATCTTGAATCACAAAATAAATTTCAGAACATGAGACTAAAATAAATAAATTCAGCATATGATTAAACTGAAAATTCACTCATGGAGCACTCAAAATCATGCATCATATATTGAAATAAAACCTAAACATGATACTAGTCATGACATGATTAATATGCACGCAAAAATTCAAATATGAATCAAATCTAAAACAGAAAAATATTTTAGAATGCTAGAACTGAAAATCTTTTGATTTTAAAAACATACACACAATGAACATGCTAGAACTTTAAATAAGAAAAAGAGGTGTTTAAGAAATCACTTCCACCTTGTATTGCTTTCTCCCCAAAGTTGAAGCAATGGTTCCCAAAGCTCAATCACCAAGAAAATCACCCAAAACCAATTCCCAAATCAATGAACTTCTCACACACAAGAGGGAAAAGAAAGTGAGAAGAGGGAGCCAAGAAGAGGACTTAGAGAGCAAGATGACAATTCAACTCTTGTTTCTTGGGATGAGATGAATTGTGAGCATGGAAGGTGTTTATATAGAGTTCAAAAGGATAGAGAATGACAAGTTTGGGGTGTCATCTTGTGGAAAACTTGCCAATTCTTCAAAATTTTGTGCCCCCCAAGCATAGGAGATTAGCAAGTAATTTTTTGAAAATTTTTTGGAATTTGGAAACCAATTTTTGAATTTTTAAATGATTTTCTCAAATTTTTTGATATTTTCTCGGTTTGATTTCCGAACATTTAATCTGGCACGTTGATAATCCTCGATCGCAGCATCAGATCGCGATCATCGTCTCGGCTCCTGATCGTTAGATATCCTCGATCACAACGTTTATCAAGGAGCCTCAATTGTGGATCGTTGGATGAGTCTCCAGCGCAGCACCATTCGCGATCGAAATTAACGAACTCGATGTGGACTGTTGATCAACCTCGAACGTAGTACTGAATCGCGATCGAGATTAACGAATTCGCTATGGACCGTTGATCAACCTCGAGCGCATTGTCATTCGCGATCGACCGATAACGAATCCAATCTGAGCCTTGCGATCGTCCTCGAGACACGCATATCACGATTAACAAAACTCGTCCTGGTCGTTCAATCGTCCTCAATTGTTTCTGTTCGTCCCATTTGCCTCGATCGAAGTACTCGTTCGTAATCATCTCAACGCGGCTTTGATTTGGACCGTCCGATCTTCCTCGATCACGGTGTGCAGTCCAATTTTGTGATCAACGAAACTCTTTTTGGTCGTTTGATATTCCTCGACTTACGCATGCAAATTTCTAGTCGTTCGATCTGGCTGATTCGATGCTCTCGTGCGTACATGCGGACTTGATCTAGGCCGTTGGATTGCAAATCATGAAGATTATTCGATCCTGGCCATTGGATGTAGTTTCTATTATCAAAATCAACTCCTAAAGCTTCTATTATCTGAGTTTTGCTAATTATCAACCCAATTTCACTTTCTAATTTGTGTAAATATTGATTTTTGCACAAATCATACTATTTTAAGGACTTACTACTATTTTTTCCTTTCTAGTTATTTAATATTGCATTTATTAGATATTTTTCTATTTCTTTATTATATTTAAGCTAATAATTAAATAATCTACATTTTTCATTTCCATGTATTTTTTTATTTATTTCATATTTCATTTTCAGATAATAATATATGTAATTATAAATTAATATTTACATAACGTTTGATTTATTTTTAAAAAATACACGTATACTACATTTTTATTTAATTATATAAATTTTTCTATGTACATATTCCTATGATATGTAGTATTAACATACATCTTATTCATACATATATTAACCTATATGTGTATCTATATTTTATTTCTATTTATTTATTAAGCAACTCTTTAAATTTCATAATTAATTCTACTAATTTAAAATTTTCATTTAATTATCAAATCAAGGTCTTATTTGCCTAATTTATATTATATCTTCAATATATTTTATTTTTCATGTGCCAACCCACAATTTGAACCCAAAAATTTATTAAAGTCTTTGAAATTAATTCACTTAACTTATTTTATTTATTTTAAATTATTTGACAAAATTCTGGGGTATTACAGAAACTATATTCATTTTCTTTCAAATTAAGAATAGAACATATTTAAAACTGGCTACTACTTCAAAGGATGAGCGGATTGAGTTTTATTACTTATCAAAGGAATCGCACCCTCTAAAACCTCCAGATTCTCTCAAAAACTTGTAGATCCGTGAAAAATTGCAAATGAATAGTTAAAACTTCTAGAATTTAGTCTAGAATTACTTATTCACCAATTTTAAAAAAGATCTGAGCTCACTTCACTCTAGATCGTTCTATGCTTCAAAAACCCCAATTTGTAGTAAATCCACATATTAATCTACAGAACTCGAATCAAACAAGTAAAGCGCGTCAAAGTTTTACCTTAGAATGTTGGATCCCCTTTGAAACAGCTCTGAGTTGTCCTCAATTGCTCTCAGATCGAAATGACAAATAACATATCAAAATGGATTTTAAAAACCCATTTTTCCCGTATGAACAGTACCACGTGGTATATTCACAATTTTTTTTTAACTTAATCTCATTTTCATTTCTTTTTCCAAACTTTAGGTTATACCTATATCTATTTAAAAATTATGTTTTCAAACATTTTAATATTCATTTAATATATTTTTTAATATAAATTCATTTTCAATGTGTTAGCATTAAAAAATTTCGGGTGTTACAATGCAATCCATTATAGATGCTCTTAGAGGATAACCCTAAAGTGCACGTCAAATTTGAGCAACTTACTTGATTGATGCTCCCTGAAAATCTTTATGACCAACAATAGTTATTTCTCTGCAAGGATAAACTTTCCAAGATTGTCTCAAATCCCCTTGATTCTTTTAAAGAGCAGATCAATGCTTGGCTAATACTTAAATACCACAATACCTTTGATCTATATCTACATAGAACTCTCATTTTTCTACTAAACCTAACATGGTATTGCCGATATTCTATATTGTTGACAAACAATTAGCTAAAGCTCATAGCATCCTTCCTTGATCAAGGAGTTTCTAAGACAGAATATGTCAATTCACAAGGAGGTTGGTTTAGTTGTTTACTATAAGTGTCATCATATTCAGCGATAAATGGATTCTGAATACAAACTAGTACGAGTACAAGAACTAGTAAAACTGCATACTAATAAACATTTAGCTTGTCTCTATACCCAACTTGGTTAAAAATCGACAAGAAGTTTTTGTCCGTACTCATGTTTTAAAAGATGGGCAGCCTAATTTTTTTTTATGCACACATATATTTTAAAACTTTATCATGGGGTGTAACTTTTAGTAAGTAAGAATAAATTTCATTTCGATAGTGATGTTGTACAAAAAAGAAAAAGAATACAACAAAAAAAATTGATTTGATAAGAAAAACTATAAAAAAATTACTTAATTAATGGTATAGATAAATTATAATAGGGACATTAAATCTTCCCTTTTTTTGAACCTATGACATAATGCAATGTAGCTTACTTTTAATAAGAATACAATAAGAAAATATGATTTGATAAGACAATCTATAAAGAGAGAGAGAGAGAGAGATTAATTAAATTATAATATAGATAAATTATAATACGGCATGTAAAATATACCTCTTTAATTGATATTCCAACCTAGCTTAGTTTTTTAAATAGGCAAAAAGTTTTATTCCTACCTGAACCAATTTTTAAAATATCTTATTCACTCAACTCGATTTAAAGTTGGCCTTATAAAAATGGACAAAGAGGTCCAAGAAGATCTGCAACCCTTATAGTGGATAACTATTGTAGCATTAGTAAATGATAGTTGCTGTACATAAATAAAATAAAAAGCTATAGAGAAAGGAAACAAAGACATAAGAGAGAGAGAGAAATAAAATCTCATATTAATCAATCTTTGCATACATATATTGTGTGTGTTTTTGCTATAAATTTTACAATTTAAGCACTCCATTATTTGCATATAACTATGGCGAGAGTATTGTTGTATCTTTAGCTCGAACACATTTGGTGAGGTACAAGCAGATCACAAGCTGATGAAGAGATTTGAAAGCTAGACCTAAGAAGGCATGAAAAGGTCGAGGAGGAATACATGGGAAAATGTGCGTCCAAGCATATAAACAAGCAAAATACATTCAAATAAACAACTATTTTCGATGAAATACATCAAGAGGGTTCTGAACACACTCGATAAAGTCAAGAACAAATAACTTGGGTGCTTGTCTTCAGCCTAGTCATCTCTAATTGCCTTAAACCAAAGTGAAGAAGACAACTATAAATGAAATTTTCATTTATCTTATCCAAAAAATTCAAAATTGATATTTGCTACCTAATTAGAATGTTATCATCATAAATATCAAGATTATCATACAAAATTTACCCCTTTCAACAAAGAACTTATGCAATTATGGGATTCTACCAAGATCAACAACTATCCTTGTGTTATAATGATTAGGAAACTGATCAATAAGTGTGTTTTGTGCCTTGGTACATCTTGTTGGCACTCAAATAAATGACACATCCTAATTAGTGTAGGTTCTCAAACATACCACGTCTTAGGTCGGCATCATCTAGCACCCATAGTCATCCCTTGAACCCTAGTGCACCCTATGAATCCACTAACCACACTCCACAAGAAACGTCTTCTGCGCATGCCTTGAACATAGCACAATCTGCATCATGAGCTTGTCCCTCCGTGATCTCCTAAATCTAAACTAACTAGGCTTTGATCTATGCACTAACTCTAGCCTAAGAAGAAGTCCCATAGATCCTCATAGTCGTAGTAAACTCAATCATCTTCCACTCTTGATGAGACATGTATTTAGCCATACATGCAGTCTCGACCTATTTTTAACTCAAAGCATTAGCCACCACATTAACTTTTTTTGGGTGGTATTCAATAGTGAAGTCAAAATCCTTCAACAGTTCCATCCACTGCGTTTTGTCTCATGTTCATTTTTTTTATAAGAACAATTACATGAGGCTCTTGTGATCTAAATAGAGCATGAAACACTCAACAAAGATATAATGTCGTCATATCTTGAGTTCAAATGCAACTGTTGCTAGCTATAAATCATGCACGGGGTAATTCCTCTCATGCAATCTTAATTGACATGAAGAAGAAGCAATAACTTAGTTATCTAGCATTGATACACAACCATGGCCCATCTATGATGCATCAACACTTGTCAGTCCACTCAAATACAACATCCTCATTAGTGAGCTTTGTCATCAATGTTGCAATCCTCGAAAAGTTCTAGATGAGTTATTGTAGCCTACTAAGCCCAAGCAACTATAGGTCTCAGTTATTGTTGCAGGCTTCAGCTAATTAATAATTGCCTCGACCTTAGTTGGGTCAACAAAAATACCTTTGGCTCCAACTATGTGACCCAGAAATTGGACCTTTGTTGACCAAAGTTTGTAGTTACTAAACTTACCATACAATCTATGCTCCCTTAAAGTTTATTGTGCAATCCTCAAGTGTTTGGTAAGCTCCTCATGAGACCTAGAATAAATCAAGATATCATTGATCAAGATGATCATAAACTTGTCAAGTTATGGCTGGAACAGTCCCTGCATAAGTTCCATAAACATAGTAGTAGCCTTTGTCATGCCAAACAACAAGACTAAGAACTCATAGTGCATATATCAAGTGTCAAATGTGGTCATCAAAACATCCTCTTCCATAACTCTCAATGGATGGTAACTAGATATCAAATTAATCTTCAAAAACACTTTGGAACCTCTAAGTTAAATAAAAAAAGTCATTGATACATGGAAGATTGTAATTGTTCTTAACCATCGCCTTATTCAAACTATCGGTAGTTGATTCATAAATGAAAGCTCTTATCATTCTTTTTCACAAATGATATTAACGCACCTGAAGGCAACACATTATAGGTAATGAAACTCTTCCTCAACAACTCCTCTAGCTAGACCTTCAACTCTTGCAAATTCCCTTGGCACCACGTTACAAAGAGGAATAGACATGGGCTATGTCCCTAGAACAACTTCAATAATTAAGTCAGTTTCTCACTTAAGAGGTAAGCCATAAAGATCCTCAAGAAACACGTCAAGAAACTATTTGATGATAGGAATCTCTCAATGCTTATTCTTGAAGGTCCCTCATCTATAGTGTTCAAATTAGCTAAGGTATTAATCTCATGTTGTGTCCTTTATCTGCCACAGGTACTCTGCTCATCTGAAGTTCTACCCAGAAACACAACCCCCTTTGGCTATCTTGGAATCTAAAACACAACCCCTTTGGCAAAAAAATTGACATACATGTGATATGCAACAAGCCAATCTATCTCATGTATGGCATCAAATTCAAGGAACTCTAATATTTGGAGGTCTATGACAATCTCAAAATCTCCCAATCTCATCACACACCCCTCACAAATCATGTTCGAGTAGATATGCTTTCCAATAACAATACTTAACATCAACCAAATAGAAATCCTAACTGGTTTGAGTTCCAACCTATCTACAACATGCTCAAAAATAAAAGGGAAAGTAGAACTAGCATCAATTAGAACATGGATAGGTGAATCATAAAGTGAAATAGTACATTTTACTAAGATCCTCATCACATCAGGATCCGACTAGGTGATTGCTTATTCTCAGCCTTCTTATGTTCATCTTATCCACACTAATAGCATGTAAGAGGCTTCATTCATCTACTTTGACAACTCTCACTATACCTATGGCATCTGCCTTGACCACTAGAAATGTACTCTACTGCTTTACCAACTACTGCGATTAAGCAAGAATGGTCGCAAGTGTAGCCACAATGTAATGGCCTACTCGAGAACGATACTCGATTATCCCTCTAAAACCTTCTTCTTCTTATTCCTTGCTAATGATTACAACCCCAATAACCCTAGATCTACCTCCATAAGATGGATGTGTATGCACCTGTGTTTGTTGTTGTAGTTGTGATTGAGATTGAGGTTTATTACTCAGTACGATAGAAACCTCAAAATGCTCATCCAATCCTTCCATCTCATATTGTAGTGCCTTCCTCTAGATTTCTTCTAAGTTTCGATGTTGGATGTGGAGGTCATATGTTTGATGGCAGCCATCAATCCTCATTGGTAAAATCTAGTCTACTCTACCTGATTAGTTATCAATCCAGGTGTGCAAGTCTCCAACTACAAGAACCAGTGCATATACCCTTTCATTGTCATGGTCCCCTAGCAAAAGCTCAAAAACCCTATCTTCTTATGTTATTGCTTAGTCTTTAGGACATAAGCCCCAAGGAAAAACACTCTAAACCTAATCTAAGAGGTGATCAAACCCTTCATGCTCCTAGTAGATTACCACCATCTAATAGCCTTCCTCACCAACATATTTGTTGAGAACAAATCTGGGTCCTCCTTTGATAATTGCAAGGTCTTAACATTCTTTTTCATCTTAAGCAGCCAATTTTCTGTTGCCTCAAAGCTAATAGCACCTTGAACTTCTCAAGGCACAAGTTCATAAAACTCTTGACGAATCAAGGATGGGCTCTCTCATCTCTCTATTTGTTCAAGGTAGGGGCAATTAGAACGATAGTGTCCTCGACTAGTGGTTCTAAAGCTAGTGATGTAGATGGAGTAATCGATGGTCCCATGACATGTGGCACAGTTGGTACTAGAGGTGCGGTTGGAATAGAATGTCTTGCTAATGTAGAAGGCTCATCTTTGCACTTCTCTACCTCAAGGTAGTCCAAGTGTTAATGAAATAGGGTAGTCTATGTGTGAAATCGAGCCTCAAGCCTCTAGAACAACTCTGGCTCAATCTCAGGCTAAGGAGGCAAGGATGGCATTGGCTCCCTACTCTTGAGTAGTGGTGTTCCCCACCTAACATTGTTGTTTACATTTCAAATCACATTACTTGTCATTCATCTATATACAATAGCCAAAACTGTAGCATCTAGTGATACTATTATTACATTCAAAATACGTTTTATTATTCTAATCCCTTTAACCTAAGGTTTCTTTGCTTTGCCCATTTTACAACCATTTTTCAAGGTTTGGGCTTTGTTCATTTTCGCAGTTACTCTAATGTCACCTAGGTTCATCATTAATCAATGTTCTTTAATCTTAAAGCTAGGTGCTAATACCAACATTATCGGAACCTCTTCCTTAGGTTAAAGGGTAGTTTGGCTAGCACAATGGCTTGACGAATCCACTCATTGAGCTGAGTTTGCTTAATCACTGTTTAGCCTCCCAAACCCTAATCCCTTAGTGACGTCAGAGTAATCCAAAGCATTCATGAAGTAAAGTGCAAAAGTAAATATTAGATCCAATTTAATTTGAAGACAAATACAGTCCCTTTATACAATGTAGAGGTTTTCTCCTAGAATATTTACATACTATTTTTGTTTCAAAGCGCAGTTTAGTTAATAATTACAAAAACAAAAAGTGATCGACCTATAACAAAATGAAAAAAGAAGAAAGAAAATACCAAGCGAACTAGGCAATTACAACATCATTGTCTTTATCAGCGGCCAAGGGACTAAAATGTGAGTAGTAAAGTACTGAACCCAAGTTCAACAGTGGGCTCTATGAACTGTAAATTTAACATACCACTTATGACAAACATTCTAAAAAATGATGCATGTACACATGAACAATAATAATAAAGAAATACATTAAAGTATGATATATAGAGAAATAAAATTATAAACAGCACAACAATTTAGAGAAAATAGTTTTAAATACATGCAAATTAAAAATCACATTCAAGCTAGGGTTTCAAAACATCAAATCCATTCCTATAGTCATCACTCAAGTAAATCGTAAGTCAGGCATACTATCTACTCATGTGGGTCGTAGGCCAGGTGTATTCCACAAATACCCTAAATGACTCGGTCCTTGAGTACTGTCACTCAAACTGGTTGAAAGCTAGGCCCACCAATAACATGTCCCAACCCCACGTTTAAACCTTAAGTCTAATTGAATCACATCATGTACTTTGATCTTGCACTTGAACCTTGAGCGTAGATCTCATTATAGATGTATACCTTCTCAAAATCAATTATTTAACTCAAATCATATGAAACTATTTAATACATGCTAATTTATCACATTTTATGCAAAGAATACGCAAGCCCAAGTAATAACTTAATTAAACTACTTACTCTAGGTTTTGCGTAAACTGATTTCGTAATCTATGCTTGAATCTCCATCATTCAAACCCAAACTTAATTATTTCATGAATCTTGGTTCAACCATAACTCTATGGTCTTCAGTCAGTCTCAATCAATTATTAGTCAAACTTTGTTCATATTGGTCAAACTTGGTAGTTTGATGAGGTGGCAAGGCAACTTTGTCAATCCTAGTCAACATAGTCAATTGTGATTGACATAACCAATTCTAGTCAAATTTGGTTAACCTATCGTCAATTTGGTCCAAAAAATTAAAATTTCACAGTTAGTCGTATTTTCATCTACTTAATTGTCACAATGCGACAAATTTTACAAGTTTTCGGCAATTAATCTACGCATTGAAAATGCCGTGAAAATGTTTTAGTTTAACCTAAATTCCTTAAATAATTCCCAAAATTTTAGTTTGCATTTTTTTTTTTGGCCTTATTTTTATTTTGTTGATTCTAAAGAAATGTGGTCAAACACATAGCACCAGTTGAGATAATGATGGCTATCACGATAATTAAAATAATCAAAATCATTACATTTATAATTTTTCATTTTGGGATGTTTTAATGCATAGAAGGTAGGATGTAACTATTCTAATAGGATAGAATATTATAAAATAGAATTTCATAAAAGAAAGATATAGTAATTCAATATTTGGTATAACACATTAATTACAAAGAAAAAAGAAAGAAAAAAGGTTTAGAAAATAAACTAAAAGAAAAAGAAAATGAAAGAGGGAGAACAACCACATTAAAACAAATATATTTTTATAATTAATTTCATCAAAAATAATAAGATTAAATAATATTGTAAATGTGAGATATATGTATAGTTGCATCATCTTTACTTTTTATATCAATCAAACATTGAATTATGATAAAAATCTATTTTTATCCTGCCCCTTTTCTCATTCCTAAACAGTACATAAATGATTAATTTTAGCAATAAATTTAATATTTACCTTTTTTTTTTTGAACTTCCAACGATTTGATTTAGTACCCAAAAAGTTATTGCCCAAGTGGCTGACGATACGTGGCTTTCCAATGTTCCATCCATCTTTTACATTGCTGTGCCCAAACTGCAGAAAGTTAAAGCTTAGTCATGATAATTAACGTGTCGAATATTCTAAAGCAAAAGTGGAGTTCTGGCATGCCTACCGGGTGTTTGATCCAAATCGATGCCCAATAAAACCAGAAGGGAATCCGGAAAGCTCGGCGACTCTTTCGGTTACGAACGTAAGCTTTTCCTCTTGACGTTCTCCATATAAATAGCAAAATATGTGTAGCTTTCAAGCTCAATCTCTTTCAGCCTGTGCAATTCATCATCATCATCATCTTCTTCTTCTTCTTCTTCTTTTTTTTTTTTTTTTTTTTTTTTTTAAAAAAACCAAAAAAAAATAAAAAAATAAAATATAGTAATTTTTTTTTTTTAATAATTTTTTTTTTTTTTTGTGTGTGAAAAAAAA